>OY288271.1:60992084-61295663 GCA_958450335.1 Hibiscus tridactylites
TGATGTGTATTTATGTTGTATGTATGTTAGGGCACATGTCGGGATGGATTCGGAGGGCGTAAAGTGAATTAAACTAGCTTTTTGGAAAGTTGCAGACCAATACATTTTGGAATGCCCTTACATGTTTCGAAATAGTGGCATGTAATGGCCTTGAAGTTTAGGAACGGTGAGGCTCGTTCCGGAACATTTTGACTCTGTGAACCATCGTACTGAAACGTGTCTCTAGGGGTTTCGAAACGAACCCATGTATCGAAACTATCAACCATGTTTCGAAATGGCTGTTCCGATACGGAGCATTCTGTTCCGAAACACTTGACCGTTGGATCTATATTTGAATTATTATGAGTTCTGATTCTTGCATTTTGGTCCATGTTTTCCTTGCTTGCAATTGAATGAGTTGTAAATGTCTTTTAGAGTTGAAATTTCACTGGGAAGTATCTAATGAACCAAATTGAATATTGGTAATTTGAATTTTTTGAAAGCTCTTGTAATTTGATAGATTTACAAAATAGTCCCTATACCTAAATTCACTTTAATCGGAAGGTGATTGTGTTAATTTTGAATCCGCTGTTTGTGTACGTACACATAGGAACCTAAATTGCATCTAGACAAGTTTAAAAGAAAAAAAAGGTCGTTTATTGAGGTAAACTTTCCCGGTTTACTTCAATATTCCTCGTGTGATCCATTCGGTTCGGTCTATGGGCCAGGCCGGATCGAGGGGGTTACACAAGTATCCGTATGTTTTTGCTGAATATCCATTTATATGCATTATTTCGAGTACTTGTATTACCCGTTCAGATTGGCCATCACTTTGGGGATGGAAGGCTGTGCTCAAGTTCGTTTTAGTTCCAAGAGCTTTTTGCTAGGATTTCTAGAAGCGAGCAGTGAATCAGGGGTCTCGGTCCGTAATCATCGATGTAGAAACTCCGTGTAAGTGAATCACCTCATAGATGTAAAGCTCGGCTAGAGCATCCAGGCTTAGAGTCATTCGGATAGGGATAAAGTGGGCTGATTTGGGAAACCGATCAACTATAACTCACACGGCATCATTCTTTCTTAGTGTGCAAGGTTGACCACTCATGAAGTCCATGGTGATCCTATCCCACTTCCATTGAGGCAATTCAACTGTTTGGAGTAATCTCGTAGGAACTTTATGTTCAACTTTGATTCTTTGGCAAGTAAGGCACTTAGACACGAAGTCTGTGATAGCCTCCTTCGTACTGGGCCACCAATAGAGTGGCTTCAAATCCTTGTACATCTTCACCGATCTAGGGTGAATCGAGAAGGTGCTTTGATGGGATTCTTGCAAGATTTCCCTTTTCAAATCTTCAATATTAGGGATACGTACCCTATCCTTGAAATAGAGTAATCCATTTGAATGAATGGAGAATTCAGGCTTGGGAGTTGATTCAAGCTTCGAGATAATAGCTTGAAGTTCAGGGTCGGTTTGTTGGAGGTCTTTAATCCTCGAGATTAAGCTAGACTGAATCTGAAGTTCGAATATGAATTTCCATTCCTTGGATAAACGGAAGTGAACATTGATAGCCGGAGTAGCTACGAAAGGATAAACAAGATCACTTATAATGATTTCAAGTAATTGCTTAATGGGCAAGGCACCATTCGAATGCTTTCTTGCAAGGCAATAAAGGCATATTTCGAATGGCTACTTCACCGAATAGGTGGGGCCTATTTCGATTAGGTGTTAGAGGACCCAAAGAGGTTTAGTTCAAATAAATTAATCTAAATGCTTAGATTTAGATGTTACCCAAGTAAGGTCTGCGACTTAGAGCATCGACGACTATGTTGGCCTTCACGAGGTGATAATCGATTACTAGATCGTAATCCTTGAGTAGTTCAAGCCATCTTGTTTGCCTTAAATTCAAATCCTTATGAGTTAGGAGGTACTTGAGGCTTTTAGGATCGGTGAATAGATAGCACTTCTCAACGTACAAGTAGTGCCTCTAGATCTTTAAAGCGAATACGATGGCATCCAATTTGAGGTCATGAGTGGGATAATTGAGATCATGATGTTTTAATTGCCTTGATGCATATACTATTACATTCTTGTCTTGCATCAATAAACATCCAAGCCCGGAGTGTGAGGCATCACTATAGACCATGAATTCCTTTCCCGATTCAGGTTGGACAAGAACTGGAGCATGGGTCAAGGCTTTCTTGAGTTGGTCGAAGCCTCGTTGTTGCTTCTCGGACCATTCGAAATGTGTATCCTTTCGAAGAAGCTTGGTTAAAGGAAAAGATAGGGTTGAGAATTGATGCTCGTGTAAAAGTGCCCCGCAATAGTGCAAGTGTACACATCTCAAGTAATATAATGATAAGTATATCAAATATCGTCTCCACAGGGATTGGGCTTTGGGCCAGTTGCTTAAGTTACTGCACTGTAGAAAATAAAAACACTAATAAGTGATAGGAAGAGTTTTATCTAACTAAAAATCTAAAGAACAATAAAAATAAAAGATAGATCTTATAAGAGAAAAGAGTAGGCTGGGTTAAGTTGTGTCGTAGTGTGGAATCCCATAGATTTGTCTCAGTCTTGAATGCAGCAACACAAAATTGTAGTGGTAGTAATCAAAGTCTCCACCGCGGCCGCTAAGGTTGAGTCTCTTCCGTGGTAATCTCTTGCTCTTGGGTAGATGTTGTTAAGGCTTGGTAGAGCGTCGTTATATAGCTCCTCCTTATCCCTAAGCTCGGAACACTGTTGATGAATGGACTTTGACCATACCTCTCGGCATAAACAAAAGATAAACACCAACCAATCACACGCTTCTTTTATCCGCTGAAACTCTTAACCTATCCCTAGGACGAGTTAGTTAACACCACGTGGGATGAAAACCGTGCTTAATCATTTCGTGAGTTCAACTCTCTCGATATTAAACAAATGGATAACCTTACAAACTCTATCTCGATAAGTATGCAAGAATAATTAAAGCCAAGAATAAGCAAACCTTAACTTATTTGCATTAAGAACTTAAACAAAGTACAATAGACTTCACAAAACTACTAAACAAAATAACCCTAGCCTAAGAAAAGAACTAGAAGATGCTAAGCCTCTCAAACTCTCAATACTCGACAAACTCAATTTGGTGGCTTGGACTTCTTTATATAGGGGAAGGTGTAGGCACAAATCCTTCTTGGAGAGGAAGTTAAGTTGGACTTGGACTTAACATTATTAAAGATGTGAATCTCTTTAATTTAATACATTATTCACTTTTTTCCAAAAGTCCAACTTTATCCTTCCTTCCATGTTTTGTTGTCTTCCTAAACTCCGATTGCCGTGCAAAGTATGTAGAAAAATTTAGTGTTTTATGCTCTTCAAATCGACTACCACTTTGCATATTTTGCCTGCCAGCAACTTTGGTTGTACAATTCCTTGGCATTAGATGCCGCATCGGCAATGAGCTCTCGCGGCATAGAATTCTAATGCCTTCGTATGGGTTTGAAACTGGATCTGCTCTGCAAGGCTTTATCTTCATAAATCTGCTTCCTTTAGTAGAAGCTGTCATCTTTGGCTTGGCTCGATCTAGACTTGTCGATAGCTCGTTCCGCACCATCCTCCCTTTTCTTCATTGCCCATGCGGCATCACCTACCAGAGCATCACTTGCGAGGGCTTCACCTGACAGGGCATCACTTGCTAGGGCATTACTTGCCCTGGTAGTGAGTAAATCTGCACAAGCACCAAAATACATCAAAACAACACCCCTTTCATTAAATAAATCAAATGTAAGGATCAAGGATAAAAACAATGTAATTAATGCATAGAGTGCCATAATGTAGCTCAATTGGGTGCAGTTTGAGCAATAATTGCCATGTAAAAAGGCTGAAAAATATAGAACTTTTAGACACTTATCACACCCCCAAACTCAAACTATTGTTTGTCCTCATGCAATGCAAACCATCAATTTCCAAACTGTAATTTTTATAAATTGTCTCCTTGGTCTTACTTTTCATTCTCTCTCCAAACCATAGCAAAGAATGGCTAGCCCTTAAGTTTTTGGATGCCTTAAGAATTCCCTGGAATCAAACTATAATATTTGTGAGTGTGTGCAGGCATTGTGAACAAGATGATTATAAGGATTCTAAGCAAACACTTTAAGCATTAACCTACTTAACTTGGGTAAATTCTTTTCTTTTTTTTTTGTTAAGCATTCTAACCTACTAGAGCCCGTTTCGGGCACCTCTAGTGA
The DNA here is from genome assembly GCA_958450335.1 of Hibiscus tridactylites. Taxonomy (NCBI): domain Eukaryota; kingdom Viridiplantae; phylum Streptophyta; class Magnoliopsida; order Malvales; family Malvaceae; genus Hibiscus; species Hibiscus tridactylites. Next base: position 60,996,288 of record OY288271.1, read on the forward strand.
TTAGCTTGAAGCCGGTTTCGGGCACCTCTAGGGCTTCCTTAAGATAGAGCCGGTGTTAGGCACCTCTAACTTTTTACCCAAAATTTTCTTTCTAAGTATGTCTATTCCCTAAGTGTACTATAACTCCTTAAATCATAGAAGTCACAAAGGTGTTTTAAAGTTCTAATATTGTAGTATGATCCTAAGTTGTCTTCCTTAAGCATCCTAAAATTAAAGGCTCTAATCAGTTCAAAGCTATTGTAAGAAGAGAGAGTTCTATAACCAACTAAGAAGATCTAATTAAAATTAAACTAAGGCAATTGATAAAGAGTATTGCCGAGGCATAAGCTTCATTCGGTTAAGGCAATGCATGTAGAAAAAAACATGACAATTATTAAACAAAACTGCATTTTTATATTATAATGTCGCGGCATGGTTGTGCCTTGGCAATGAAGCCTACATCCCCAAACTCCAGATAAGCATTTCCCTCAATGTGTCATCGCTTTGAATGATCAGTCTCCTCGTTGCCATATGCTTGACTCGTTTGGTGGATCTCGGTTCTTGGGTGCATGTTGGGGTAGTGGGTTTTTCTTCGTTGCCTGGGCATTAACAGTAAGCATTGCCGAGGCGACATGTCTTGCCGAGGCATGAGCTTCAGGGGTTGCCGAGGCATCGAGTATTGCTGAGGCATGTGCCATCTCGTTCGTTTTGGTAGCGGTTTTGAGATGGATGGTTGCTCCTTTGGGTGAGCTTGGGCTTGCCATGGTTTTGAGGTTCTTGGCCAAGGTGGTTTTGTTTCTTGATGTGGAAAACAAAAAAAAAACTGAAAACTAATTATACTAAAGACAAATAAATTATCTCCTAAAATAAATGTAAAGTGCTCATAAGTCCTATATTTTGTGTGCATTCCATCTCATATTATTTCTGTTCTTAAGTACATTTTAGGAATAATTAGGTCCATGCATGCATTATTCATAGTATTCTTTGCTTTGCCTTGTTTATATTGAATATCTTTAAATTGGTGAGAAAAGATACTATTTTAGTTTAGTTTTAATATCAGGTGCTAGATGTTGTAATATGGAGAGAGAAGTTGAGGAGATTATGTTGAGGCAGCAGACCAGTGAGCTGTAGTGAAGCAGCTAAACACAGAGAGAGATGTTGCTAAGTAGTTGTCGTCGCCATATCTGCCGTCCAGGGCAGCAACTTGAGGTTGGTGAATTGGAGTGCGATTAAAAGAGCATAATTTTCTGAGTCCAATGAGCCCATCCATGTAAATTACTGATGCTGGAAAACAGCAGACAGAGCCGCCCATGAGGAAATCATCCAAGGCGGCTTAAGCTTACTTTTGTCACAAGGAGTCCAACTTCAAGTCAAAGAAGTCAGATTTAAAGGATGCATTCAATGCAAATTCTACTTTATCATAAAGAAGACTTCTACTCCAAGGAGGACTTGCCCTAGGCCATGACTTATATATTTCTGATCATACCTTGTATTTTAGACAACTCATAGTCGGTACAGCTTAGGTTTCTCTTGTGTTTTCTTGCCGCCACTATGTTCGAAATTCTCTAGGGTTTAGGTTATGTTGTAAAGTATGGTTGAGAACGGTTGTTTAGGTTTAAGTTTGTTTTTCAATAAATTCAAGGTTTGCTTATTTCATGTTCTTCGTTGTTTTCAATTGAGTCGAGAGATTGTGAGAAATCCATTTGTTTGGCATCGAGAGAGTGAAACTCACGAAAGAAGTAAGCACGATCTCATCAATACCAAATGTTGATCATTCCTGCCTAGACATAGGTTAGGGTTTAAGGCGGCTAAAAGAGGGCGAACAAATAGTTGATGCTCATTGCAAGATTCACACCAACGGGTATTATCTGCAGCGGGCATCAACAGTATTCAGACTTAGACATAAGCTGAATCATTATCGAAGCGTTCTGTCGAGCCTTGAAGGTCTGCCAAGTTTGTCGCCGAGCCAATCGTCTGTTCCACCTACTGAGGTAGTGAAAGCATCGAAGCATCATTCTACCATCTTCCACCAAGGCAGCAAAGTTTGGCAGCGCAATACAATTTAACATATTATACGCAGTTTCACACTACGGAGCAACATAACTTGACCCATTCTATCACTCTTATCTCTTATATTATTTACTTGTGTTTCATTAATTTAGAATATTTTACAAACTACAATTAACTTGTGCATTTATTTTCTGTGTAGTAATTGACATTCGAGTTAGTTGTCCAATCCTCCTGGGAGATGATATCTTTTATACTGTAATTTGACAAGAGTGTGCACTTGCGCTCATATTTAGAGAACACCCAAGGGCTCTACAAGTTTTTAGCGCCGTTGCCGGGGATTGGCAACCTTAAATTTGTCCTTATTTTTCTGCACTTTCATTTTATTTTATTGCATTTAATTTCAATTTTACAATTTTATTGTGTAGTGCATGACCAGAGCTAACCCATCGGCCGAAATCGTTGTCATAGACGAAATCGATGAAGATCAAGAGAACTTAAGAAAGAAGCAAGAGAAGCCCTCGGGAAAGCCAATGAAGAAGGAAAAGCAGAGGCATCCATTCATAATGGCCAAGACGACAACCCTTGAAACAATGCCCGTAACGACAGGGATGGGCAGCAAGATCCGCCACCTAGGCAGCAGCCTCTAATTCCGCCCAAGCAGCAATAGTATGTGCGCACCACCAAAGATTGTTTGGAGCATGACTTCAAGGGATTTGACCCAACTGTTGCAGAGCCTGAAATAGAAGCAGATCACTTCGAGTTGAAGCCCGTGATGTTCAATATGATAAACACATTTGGGAAATTTGGAGAAACTGCCACGGAAGATGCTCGGCAGCACTTGAGGGGATTCCTAGACATTTGCAGAGCCTTCAAGATACATGGATTTCACCAAGATATGCTTAAGATGAGATTATTTCCCTATTCACTGAGGGATAAGACAAAGCAGTCGCTGAACAACCAACCAACATGATCATTAAACACTTAGACGTAGTTGTGCAAGGACTTCCTAGATCGTTTTAGTCCTTCACAAGTAACCGACAGATTAAGAAACAAGATCATAGCTTTACGCCAAGGGGATGACGAACCAATGTATGAACTTGGGAGAAATACCAACATATGCTGAACAATTGCCCGCTTCACGGTTTCCCGTCCTAGACTCAAGTGTCGATGTTCTATAATGGAGTAAATCAACTGACACGAATGATGCTCGATGCCTCAACCAATGGAATCATCTTGGATAGACCACCCGAGGAGGCACTATAGATTGTGAACAGAATTGCAAAGAATGACTACAAGTTCCGAACAGCCCGTTGCGGCGGCATAAGGCAGCCAACTATTGTGAATGAAGTAGAAGCCACTGAATCTGTCAATGCCCGCCTGGATAAACTGACAGAGCTGGTGATGAAAATGGCCAAAGGGAAAACACATGAGGCCAAGGCTGTGAAGCCATTTTGTGATGAGTGTGGGGGCAACCACGAATCCTCTAAATGTAGTGAATCTGCCAACTTCATGGGAACTTATGAGAGAAACAACAGACCCAACACCAACACATACAATCCAGGCTGGAAAAAGCATCCAAACTTCTCCTGGAGTAACCCAAACACAGCTGCAAATCAAACCCAGCAACCAGGAGGATATCAATAGAATTTGTCATGACAGCAACCTCAGCAGCAACATAATACGAACAATAATTCATTAGAATCTACTTTACATACTTTTATGTCTCGCACTAGTGATTTTATTGCTTGTACTAATAAATTGATTGACAAAACTGAGTGTTTTATAAACAGGACTGAGATGCGGATGAACAACCAGGAGGCAGCAATAAAGAACCTAGAGACCCAGTTCGGGCAATTCACTGAGATCATAAGCAACAGGTCAATGGGTGCATCATCCGGCAACACTAAGGCAACAACAAAACCCACTTATGAGCAGTGCAAAGTAATAACTACAAGAAGTGGGAAACAATTGGATGAGCCCATAATTGAGCAAAAAAAGGAAAAGCAGCCAGAGCTACCTGCCGCAGTAGCACATCAACAACCTACTGTGACAGCAAAACACCCTAATGTCCAGGCAGATGACGACATCCCTGAGACAGATGATCCTGAACCCGTAGAGATTAGAATTCCTTGCAAGGAACGCATCGAGGTCATCCGTCTGCCGTTGCCCTTCCCCCAAAGGCTTAAACAGCAAAAACAGGAGCACCAATTCAAGAAATTTTTCGATATTCTAAAACAGGTGCACATCAACATCCCATTCGTTGAAGCCATACAAAACATGCCAAATTACGCGATGTATCTGAAGGATATGGTTTCCAAGAGAAGGAGAATTGGGGAATTCGAGACGGTAATTGTCACTGAAAAATGCATGGCAATGATGCATAACAAGGTGTCACCCAAGAGGACAGATCCAGCCAGCTTCATCATTCCATGCAAGATAGGCAACAACCATGACATACGAGCTATATGGGATCTAGGAGAAAGTATTATTCTGATGCCCAAGGCTGTCTTCAACAAATTCGAAATTGGACAAGCAAAGCCAACCTTCATCATGCTCCAACTTGTTGACCATTCCTTGTGCAACCATAGGGAAAAGTTGAAGATATCCTTGTACGAGTGGGCAACTTCATTTTCCCGGTTGACATCCCCATCCTGGACTGTGAGGCAGGCGAGAACGCCCCCATCATTCTTGGGCGACCATTCTTAGCCACGAGCAGAACATTGATAGATGTAGAGAATGGGGAACTCATAATGAGGGTGGATAATCGGAACATAAAGATACATGTTTTATAGTCCATGAAACCAGCCAAAGAAAAATAAGTAGGCCCTAGAAAAACATGCCTCTAAGGTCAGCCAAGAAGCAAAGCAAGGCATCAGCTGCCAGTGCAGAATGCAGGGCAGCAATAAAGACCCCAAGGAGCTGGATGACCTACCTGGACAAAAAGCGAAACACAACCAGCTCAGGATGTGGTTATGTTTGGGAGATGCACCTCAATGCACTTTCAACATAACTTAATTTATTTTTAATATCTTTCTTTTTATTTTTATGTTTTAGGATTAGATTTTATTTTATTGCAATTTATTTTCCAAATTTTTTCATATTTAATTATTTTTATTTCAATTTTCTTTATTTAGTTAATTATTTTATTGCTCACCATGCCACCGAGACAGCTGAAGGCAGCCCACCGCAAAAATGCGTAATAGCTAGAATACTGTTAATGGCTAGCTTCCAACGGCTACAACGTAACGGACACTTAATCACGTAACACGCGCCGTGAAAATATGCACGTTGGAATTTAATGTTGCCACGGCATCGCTCGACAACCCCTATATATACCTCACTATTTCATTCATTTCCTTCACTTTACCTCCTTTTTTAACCTCTTCTACGTCCACTTACTTTCTCTATGATTTTCTATTTTCAGTTACTTTCAGATCACAACCGTCTCACAACTATGGCAGCATCACAACCAAAGATACTTCTCCTAACTAGACCAGAAACGGCACAGAACTCAATTTGCCAACAGGGTAGTTTGGGAGGAGCAAGGGTTCCACTACTCGCAACAAACAGGAGACCTAGGTCTCCAGCCCGCCCTCTTCAAGAAGATCCACGACCAAGCGTGGGAGATCTTCGCAAAGAAGCCTGAGGTGGAAAACATCACCCTCGTCCAAGAGTTTTACACCCACAAACCCCGCCCAGAAGTACCATTCGTCTTTGTCAGAGGGGAGGCAGTAAAGCTCAACGCCACCACCATCAACAAGTTTTATGGGCTGGAGATGGAAGACAACCCCCATGAGGAGTGGAGGCAGACACTAACAGCATGGAAATACGACCGGATGAAGGACATGTTGTGTGAACCAAACACCTCGTGGCTAGCGGGGAAACACAGTAGGTCTGTCAAGCACTATCGTTTGCTACCAGAGGCAATGTTGTGGAATACGTTCATCAAGCGACGCCTAATTCCCACCTCCCACAACACAATAGTTGATCGGCCTCGTCTAGCTTTGATCCACTCCATCATGAACAACCGACCGATCAACGTGGACGACATAATTTGCAAGGAGATCCACAGCTACTACCGAAAATCCAAGGGCGGGCTCTACTTCCCCTCACTCATCATCGGGCTCTGCACGAACTTCAATGTCCCTTCCGACCCCAAATAGATGTCGTCACCACCAAGGGACGGCTGAACAAGAAAGGTTAGGCTCAAGATGATGCAAGCATCGGAGACAGAGTCGATCACACCATCCCAGCCTTCGACCGAAAACACAACTACCCCGGCAGCAAGAGGCAATACTGAGGCTGCCCAAAACTCTGAAGTTATCCAGCTGCTCAACACACTAATTGACAAAAACAATAGAATAGAGAAGCAGCAGCTAAGCTTCATGAAGTACCTAGAGGAAGTCCAAGAGGCATTTGTGGCCTATCTCTTGCAGAAGTTCCCCAACGACGACCCCTCTCTGCCTACATTCCTAGAAGAATTGTCCGCCGTAGTAGAACTAAAAGAGGCTACACCATCAGAAGTTGCTTCCCGCCACGCCGCCTTCCGCCGCCAGATGCCCTCTCCAACAAGATACCCGTCATACTCAACCAACTCTGCCTCTAACACGGTGGCCGATACTCCAGAGAGGCTTCAACAACAATTCTCTCCAACCTTCACAACGGAAACAGTGGCAGACACCTCCTCGTCCAACGATGCTGGGTAGCAGAAGACAAAATTAAGGGCACCAACGACAACAGCAGAGCCATCGACAACACCAATGACGGAGCCAAGCAGAAAAAGGAAGCAACATATAATCTCAACCGAACCGGAGCTGGTAGATGAGGAATCAGAATCTGAACCAGACCACGGTGAAGCTCCTCGCCCCACTCCATAGAGAGTTCAGCCACCGCGGACAGCAAAAATTTCACCTACAAAGTCTATTTCTAGGACCCCTGACAACCGCCGTCTGGTCATTCAATCCTCCTCCTCCTCCTTTGCCTCAAAAACTCCAGCATCATCTCAAACATCTGACAACTGCTAGCATTGTTTCTTTTCTTTCTTTTTATTACTTGTTTTTCTATTTTAATTATTTTCTTGTGTTTATTTTTCTGTTTTCTTTTATTTTGTGCATTGAGGGTAATGCCCATCTCAAGTTTGGGGGGATTAACACTCATTATTATTTAGGCATATTTAGAGCACATAGGTTGCATTTGTACTTGACTTAAAAAATTAATCAATAGAAACAATTTTGTTAGAACTTGTGCCTATGATAGGATAGCCGATTTTAAATTTTTCGCACCAAATAAAAAGAACTTAATTTTCGGGAAAGCATGAAGTAAACTTATAATTTTTTCTAGAATTGCCAAAAATTAAAAATACTACTGTTACTTGCTAAATTTGATTGAATTTCTAATAAACATTGTCTGCTTGAATTATTTGTAAAATTCTAACATGGTTGCAGCAAGTTGTCGCGGTAGGCAACAAATAGAAAAAGAAAAGCACTGCAACGACATAGAAGAAAAATATTTTATGATGTCTTTCCTTAGAGGTGCCCGAAATTGGCATGAGGAAGAATCATGTGCAAGGACACTCTGCTGCTATCAAAGTCCATGAATTTGAAATTTTTTGAAGTGACGGATAAATTAGCATGAGTGAATGAAAGTCTTCACGGGATGACTCTACTCAATGGGTTCGGGGTTTTGTAGTTTGCTCCTATCTTAATTTCAGACCTAAAGAGTAGTTGTGATAAGCTGAAGCCCTTATTTCCATGATTATAAAATGTGCTTAAATATGCTGCCTCGGCAGCAACCTTATATTACCATGACAACATCTTCGTTTACTTAGAATATTCTTCAGATTCAGCCTGTACATAGTTTCTGCACACACTGCACTGGCATTATAGTTTAATTCTGAGGTAATTCTTGTTATTCTCCTCTCACTAATCTAATGATAGGTGCCACGGCCTTGAGGTGCCAAAATCAAGTTTAAAACATTTTTTTCTAATTAGTACAAGGGCAAGTATGTTTAGGATTGCATTTCTTGAGGACAAGCAATAGTTTGAGTTTGGGAGTGTGTAAAGTGCTCATAAGTCCTATATTTTGTATGCATTCCATCTCATATTATTATTGTTCTTAAGTACATTTTAGGCATAATTAGGTGTTATTCACAGTATTCTTTGCTTTGCCTTGTTTCTATTGAATATCTTTAAATTGGTGAGAAAAGATACTATCTTAGTTTAGTTTTAGTTTCAGGTGCTATAAGCAGTCAAATGGAGAGAGGAGCAGAGGAGATGATGCTAAGGCAGCAGAACAAGGAGTTGTACTGAAGCAGCTCAACACAAGGAGATATGATACCGAGTAGCTACCGCCACAATATCTGCCGCCCAGGGTAGCAACTTGAGGATTGGTGAATTGGAGTGTGATTGAAAGATCATAATTTTCTAAGTCCAATGAGCTCATCCATGTAAACTATTGATACCGGAAAACAGCGAACAGAGCCGCCCAAGAGGAAATCATCCAAGTCGGCTTCAGCTTACTTGTGGCACAAGGAGTCCAAATTCAAGTAAAAGAAGTCAGATTTAAAGGATGCATTCAATGCAAAAGCTACTTTATCATAAAGAAGACTTCTACTCCAAGAAGGACTTGACCTAGGCCATGTCCTATATATATCTGATCATACCTTGTATTTTAGACAACTCATAGTTGGCATAGCTTAGGTTTCTCTTGTGTTTTCTTGCTGCCACTATGTTATAAATTATCTAGGGTTTGGGTTATGTTGTAAAGTAGTTATGAGACCGGTTCATAACTCACGAAAGAAGTAAGCACGATCTCATCAATACCAGGTGTTGATCAATCCAGTCTAGACATAGATTAGGGTTTAAGGTGGCTAAAAGAGGATGAACATAAAGTTGCTATTCATTGCAAGATTTACGTTGACGGATATTATCTGCAGCGGGCATCAAAATTATTCAGACTTAGACATAAGTTGAATCATTATCAAAGCGTTATGTCGAGCCTTGAAGGTCTACCGAGTTTACCGCCGAGCCAATCTTATGTTCCACCTGCCAAGGCAGCAAAAGAGTCGAAGCATCAATCTGCCATCTTCCGTCGAGGCAGCAAAGTTTGGCAGCGCAATACAATTTAACCTATTCACCGCAGTTTCACACTAGGGAGCAGCATAACCTGACCCATTCTATCACTATATTCTCTTCTATTATTTACTTGTGTTTCTTTAATTTAGAATATTTTACAAACTGGAATTTACTTGTGCATTTATTTTCTGTGCAGTAATTGAAATTCGAGTTAGATGTCCAATCCTCGTGGGAGACGATATCTTTTATACTATAACTTGACAAGAGTGTGCACTTGCGCTCATATTTAGAGAACACCCAAACGTTGTACAATAACCGAAAATAAAATAAAGGTTCAAAAATTAAAAATTAAAAATTCTTAAAAAGATCATTTTCATGCATCTTTTTACTTTACCGCGTATTTGAGAAAGCTTGAGGAGGGTTGTTTCTGATACATCTTATAGCCCATCCGCACCCTTTATCGAGTGACAATATTGCCCAAAACGAGTTGTGTCAATGTGCTCGCAGCTACTCCCTTTTGCGTTACCATGGTGGATGCGTCTTTCTTTCGTGTTCTCATGTAGTCCATGTATACTATCCACCTTGTGACTTTTTCTGAAGGCATGAATATATTATTAGGAAAATTATATCAATATCTAACCATTTACTTACCTCGTTCTCGTCGAAATCAGTTATAGTTGGATGTAGCGTTCGTTTTCGTGGAAATTGCTTTGGCAACCAATTATCGTGGCAATCTTCTGCCATAATTTAGTGCAAGTCAAGCAAAAACGCAATTTTCTGAAAAGCTTTGTGGATCCAAACCCCGTTTTCTTTAGGCCCCTCAAACATCTCCATCAGTAGAGATTTTGATGGCTTCAATTCTACCAACGTTGTTTTCTCAAAGAATATCTACAATGGAAAATGTGAGTTTTTAAAGAACTCAAAAGATTCAACCATTACCTGCTCATATTCTATTGGCAAAGTTTTGTCATCTTGTTGATGTGGTGTAGGTCAAAAATCCTCAATCTTTTCATCGATTTGAAACTTGATTGATGGAATTACCAAGGCATCAGGTCTTGCCAAGGCATGTGTAGTTGTTGAGGCATGTGGTGTTGCTGTGGCATGTGGTGTTGTCGTGGCATTTGCCATACTTTTCTAAACCTGGCTAAGTGTTGTTGTGTCATTGTTCCGTTCAGGTTCCTCAATCATTGCGAAGGCAATTTGTTGCATAGGCTCATCATGTGCTGGGAAGTCTCTTTCATTGGCATCCTTTCTACTTGGAGGTTTTAGTTTTTCCCCACACATCGGGGAGCTCTCTTCGCTTTGCTCCACGTCATCTTACCTTGGGACTTCAGTATCCCTAGGAATGGGTTGTTGGTGCATTTTATCCATGGAATATGTGGATCTCTTAAATCAATCTTCCACTTTTCTCACGAGTTCAGCCATCATGGCAATGCACACATCCATGGAATTTAATAGCTCTTGACAAGGACTACATTGCCATGACATATCTGTTGCTGAAGCATTGCATTGCCAAGGCATGTCTGCTGCCGAGGCATTCTGCTGTTGATAAGGACTACATTGCTAAGGCATGTCTGCTGCCGAGGCACTACATTGCTAAGGTATATATGTTGTTGTGACATTCTGCTGTTGATAAGGACTACATTTCCAAGGCATGTTTGCTGATGAGGCACTACATTACCAATGCGTGTTTGTTGCTGCAGCAAAATTGTTACGGTAAAAAAATTGAGCTTTTTTATCATACCATGAAGGATTTTTCTGTCGGTTCCATCTATGGTCCTCTATGCAATCATATGTATCGAAAAGTTGAGGGCAATTTTCAAACACGTGAATTTCTCCACACATAGCACATAAGTTTTCCACAATAGATGTTTTTCTCGGTTGATTCATCTCTTTCAACGTCAACTCTCGAACAGTTTTGCTTTTATTTCCCTTCATTTGATGTCCCTTAACTTGTAGCACACCTGATTTTTTGATAAAACAAATAAAAAGAAAAGTCAGTAAATTTATAAAAAAATACAATAACAAAAACAACTGACACCAATTGACAATCCCCGGAAACGTCGCCAAAAACTTGATGCTCGCGTAAAAGTGCCCTGCAATAATGCAAGTGTATACGTCTTAAGTAATATAATGATAAGTATATCGAGTATCGTCTCCACAGTGATTGGGCTTTGGGCCACTTTCTTAAGTTACTGCATTGTAGAAAATAAAAACACAAATAAGTGATAGAAAGAGTTTTATCTAACTAATAAACTAAAGAACAATAAAAATAAAAGATAGATAGATAGATCGAATAAGAGAGAAGAGTAGGCTGGGTAAAGTTCCATCGTAGTGTGGAATCCAATTGATTTGTCTCAGCCTTGAATGCAGCAACACATAACTGTCGTGGCAGTAACTGAAGTCCCTGCCACTGCCGCTAAGGTTGAGTCTCTGTCGCATTAATCTCTTGCTCTTGGGCGGATGCTGTTAAAGCACGGCAAAGCATCCTTAGATTGCTCCTCCTTATCCCTAAGATCGGAACACTGTTGATGAATGGACTTTAACCATACCTTTCGGCGTAAACCAAAGATAAACACAAACCAATCACACGCTTCTTTTAGCCGCTGAAACTCTTAACCTATTCATAGGCCGAGTTAGTTAACACCACATGGGATGAAAACAATGCTTAATTGTTTCGTGAGTTCAACTCTCTCGATATGGAACAAAAGGATAACCTCACAAAATCTCTCTCAATAAGTTTACAAGAATGATTAAAGCCAAGAATAAGCAAACCTTAACTTATTTGTATTAAGGACTTAAACAAAGTACAATAGTCTTCACACAACTACGAAACAAAATAATTCTAGCCTAAGAAAAGAACTAGAACATGCTAAGCCTCTCAAATTCTCAATACTTGACAAACTCAATTTGGTGGCTTGGCCTTCTTTATATAGGGGAAGGTGTAGGAACAAATCCTTCTTGGAGAGTAAGTTAACTTGGACTTAACTTTATTAAAGAGGTGAATCTCTTTAATTTAATACATTATTCACTTTTGGCCAAAAGTCCAACTTTATCCTTCCTTCCATGATTTTGTTGTCTTCCCGAACTCTGATTGCCAGGCAAAGTATGTAGAAAAATTTAGTGTTTTATGCCCTTCAAATCGACTACCACTTTGCATATTTTGCCCGCTGACATGTTTGGTTGTACAATGCCTTGGCATTAGATGCTGCCTCGACAATGAGTTGCTGCGGCATAGAATTTTGCTGCCTTGGCAGGGGTCTAAACCTGGATCTACTTTGCAAGGCTTTATCTTCATAAATCAACTTCCTTTAGTAGAAGTTGTCATCTTTGGCTCGGCTCGATCTGGACCTGTCGACAGCTCATTTTGCAGCATCCTCCATTTTCTTCATTGCCCACGCGGCATCACCTGCAAGGGAATCACTTGCCAGGGCATCACATGCAAGGGCATTACTTGTCCTAGAAATGAGTAAATCTGCAAAAGCACCAAAATGCATCAAAATAATACCTTTTTCATTAAATAAATCAAATGCAAGGATCAAGGATAAAAACCATGTAATTAATGCATAGAGGGCCATAATGCAACTGAATTGGGTGTAGTTTGAGCAATAATTGCCATGTGAAAAGGGTGAAAATATATAACTTTTAGACACTTATCAAGAATTATTTAACAAACCATCAATAATAGCCCGCTAAACTGAGGAAGCTTGTGACCTCACTTACATTCTTCGGAGGTTTCCAATCAATAGTAGACTGGATTATGCTCGGGTCTACTTTGATTCCTTCTGTAGAGATGACATGGCCGAGGAATAAACCTTCAGGCAACCGTAATTCACACTTGGAGAACTTTGCATAAAGCCGGTGTTCTCAAAGGGTTTGCAAGACAATTCGGAGGTGCTTCGAGTTTTCCACCTTGTTTCGGAAATAGACCAAGATGTTGTCGATGAACACAACCATGAACTTATAGAGATAAGGCTTGAAGACTCAGTTCAAGAGGTCCACGAATGCAGACGTGGCATTCGTCAACCCGAATGGCATTACGAGAAATTCAAAGTGACCATATCGGGTGCGAAAGGCTGTCTTAAGCACATCTGATTCTTTCAGCTTCATTGGTAGTAACCTGACCGAAGATTGATCTTAGAAAACACCACATCATCTTTCAATTGGTCGAATAGATCTTCGATCCTAGGCAAGGGGTATTTGTTCTTGATGGTGAGTTGATTAAATTTCCGGTAATCGATGCATAGTCATATCGTCCATCTTTCTTCTTCACGAATAAGATCGTTGCACCCCACGGTGAAGAACTAGGCCGTATGAAGCCTTTGTCTTGAAATTCTTGTAGTTGCTTTTGAAGCTCCTTAAGTTCAATAGATGCCATCATATAGGGAGTGATGGACACCGGGCTTGTACCATGTTGAACATCAATCCCGAACTCCACTACTCGACCATGCCTAGCTGCCAGACCAAACCGAACATATCACACGGGTAATATTGAAGTAAACTGGAAAGGTTTACCTCAATAAACGACCCTATTTTTTTCTTTTTATCTTGTCTAGATTCAAGTTAGGTTCCAATATGTTCTACAAAGCAGGGGACCAAACGCAACTCAAACAAAAGACATGAATACAAAACAAAATAAAAGCTCAGGCCAACTTCTAGCAAGGATCGAAGAATTCAAATTCAGTTTAAAACATTTCACTATAGTAATAAGGCAATGAGCATTCCAATTTCCCCCAAACGTAGCATAACGCATACGACATACATGTCACAACCATCATGCATCACAAGCATTAAGATTTAGCCCAATCTAACATCACCTATAACAACTCACATTCATATTACAATCACCATACATAGCATCACCCTCACATAGTCAACATTAACATGCTTATGACATTCACCATGCAAAACAAACATCACCAAGTACACACATTCACATCCCATTTACTTACCATAAACTTACCATCACCCCAACTTTCGTAACTTGGCTCTGATACCACGAAATTTAACCCCCTCGACTCAGCCTAGCCGACAGACCGAACCGAACGGGTCACACATGGAATATTGAAGTAAACCGGAAAGGTTTACATAAATAAATTACCTTATTTTTTCCTTTTATCTTGTCTAGATGCAAGCTAGGTTCCTATGTATTCTACAAAGTAGCGGATCAAACACAACTCAAACGCTCATCAATTCTATCAAATTTTACTTTTAGGGACCATTTTATAAATACAACAAATTGCTAGGGTTTTCCCAAATTCGGTTTACCAACCTTTAATTAGTTTCATTACATGCATCTCTGTAAAAAAAATCAGGTCAAATTAACCATTAAAACTCATTTAATTGCATCCATAAAAATCAGGGACTAAAACGTAAAGATCTAGAACATTCAAAGATGCCATTCAACCAAATTAACTACCAGCTTATCGGTACCCTTAGAGAGGGTATCGATATGCCCTCGACAAGCTGACTCCCATACCCAGCATAACAAAGACCGTACCGGTACGCTCAAGCATCGTATCGATACATCCAAGACCAGTGGCTACAATGGGTATCGATATGCCCCTGCGTATCCGTACGCCCCTCTATATTTCGATGTCTGTACCGATACACTACTAAGTGTACCGATACCCTACGGTCTGCACTTGCAACTTAATTGCACTTCAACTATCAAGACCACACGGGAATATCAACATTGAAGTATCACTATCATCAATAATGAATTCTAGATGCATGCTTTCTATAAAAATCAAGCATTCGAAAGCCAAATCTCAAAATCAAGCTCAAACCAACAATTAAAGGCCATCTACAAACCAATATAAGCATACCAAACTTGTACCAAACCAGAAACTACCAAAACAACTAACTTTAATACATCGGACACCCACATTGCCTTTATTGCACTAGTCCAAAACCAAACATATATTCAATGAAGTCCCTTGGAATTCCTTTGCGAGTTGTTGCCTCCAATTACTTAATTATCTGCATTGATGAGAAAAAGAGAGCATAAGCATACAAGCTTAGTAAGGAATGCTCAAAAACCAAAACACCATCAATGCACAAAACCATTTTCACATTTTCGAAAACCATCATGCTCTCTTTGAAAATCCATGCACTTCATCATTAAAATCAGCATGCTAATCATCATGCAACTTGTACCATATACTTCACAGCAACAAAACCATTGCTACACAAAAATCAAGTCTTCCATGCATATTCACCAATATGCAAAGCTTTAAGGTAAAACATGCATTTTCTATAATATGCATCATAAACATTTCCAAAACAAATCAATCAATTATATTGGCTTACAAGTGATCAACAACATTCTTATTTCTCAAAAAGTATATCGGATACATGGATTACCAAGTGTTGTCCCAAACACTTTATACACTCTACCGACACCTCAAGGCTCACACACGAAAGCTATCATCCACCGTTGTGACACCCGTGGTGGAGTATTCGGTACAATTACCACCCCTCAACACCACTCATCGGTAGATGTATAGCCCACTAACAAGAGACGAGACACATACAAGGTCCGCACCTGAGAGCTATCCTCTACCGTTGCAACCTTAATTAAACATTCCTCAATAGTTAAGGTACGTGGATAGAGTCTACGGTACAATCACAACCCCTTAACAACCAAGGCGATTTGATTATTGTGCACACAATCCTATAGGCGGCTAACTATATCCGATTTCATTTACAAAACAAATTACTGTAGGGCGTGTAGGTGTTCCCTTTTTGTGGGAGCGCAAGTGCACACTCATGTCAAGTTATAGTATATAAGATGTCGAATCCCACGAGGATTGGACAGCTTGTCTCATTCTTTAGTTCCTGCACAAGGTAAAGTAAAAGCACAAGTGAATGATGGGTTGAGATCGAAAAGTAAATAAAAACACCAAGTAATAGAAAAGAGGTGAATTAGGTTGATAGAGCAGGCAGGGTTATGCTACCGCTTAGTGTGAAACTGCGTTGAAATAAGTATGAGTTATCCTTTGCTGTCACGATATGCTGCCTCGGAGGGTAAATGGGCATCAAACTAAGACCTTGTCACGCGGCCGTAGCAGGTCACTGCCACTACAGGGGTGTGTACTATCTCGGCAGGTGGGATGGAAAGACGTCCTGGCGGCAAGTTTGGCAGATACTCCTAGTTCGGCAGGATAGTCGACAGTGATCCCTCCTATTTCTAGGTTAGGATGCTCGAGATTGATAACTTGAGGACTAGTGTGGAATCAAATTAATCAACTCGGTTAGTGATCCCTTTTAGCCGCTGAAACTTGTGTACTAGTGTGGAACCAAGTTAGTCACACCTCCCGTTGTGACCGTACTTAACCCTTTTGTGAGCCTTGCACTTTCGTGCTCGACAAATAGATTCTCTAAACGACTAGTGTAGAAAGATTGAAAGAATGAAGAACAATGGATCAAGTAAACTTGGAATATTTTATTGAAGAAAAAACTTAAAAACCTAAAACAATTGTTTCACTCTAGTTACAACATAACCCTAACCCAAGGGGAATTTAGAACATGGCGGCAGAGAAAAGCACAAGAAAAGTCTATAGAAAACCTAGGATGATTTAAACTAGAAGTACAATGGGTATTTATAGGCTCAAAACTAGGTCAAGTCCTCCTTGAAGTAGAAGTCCTTTAAAGTAGCTTTTCTTCTTTAATGTAGCTTTAAATGTTGACTTCTTTGCTTGGAATATGGACTCTTCCTCATTTTCCTTCGCCCGCAAGTAAGCTTGGGAATTTAGCTTCGACGGCCCTAGCCGCTGCTATAGACGTCGGAAAATCACATGAACACCGGCGATAGAGTCGGGAGTTCTATCGCTACAAATCGTGCTCCGGTTCTCCAAACTCCCATAGTCAGTTGTCGCGGGCAGGAAGGTTGATAGCGGTTTTGCTCGACAGGCGCTTGGCAGCAACTTATCTTCAGCTAGAACTGCTTCAGTACAGCTCCTGGGTCTGCTTCTCAGCGTTGTGTCCTTCATTCCTCGGCTCCCTCGTTCAGCTGTTAGTACCTACAAGCAAGAATACACTAGAACAGTACCTCGTGTTCACCAAATAAATGATAAGTTATAAAAGCAAGGTAGAACAATGAAATACTATAGAATGCTATGCATGAGCATAATTATGCCTAAAATGAGCTTAAAATGGTAATAATAAGAGTTGAAAAGCGCATGAAATATAGGACTTTTGGGCACTTTACACGCCCTCTAACTCGAAATATTGGTTGTCCTCATGCAATGCAACCTAAAGTACTTGCTCTAATAATAGTCAGGAAGAAATGCATGTCTTTAACCTGATTTTCTACCTCAAGGCTGTGGAACCTATATACATATAACTTAATAAAGGGAAATAAGCAAGAAAACAACTCATAATTAAATTCCTAATGCATGTGTGATGTTTGCAAATCTGTAAACGAGCTGAATACGTAGAATAAAAGATTAAACAAAGATACTGATGTAATTTAAAGGTTGCTGCCGAGGCAGCACAGTTAAGCATATTATTTTTAATCAAGGCATTAAGGGCTTCATCTTATCATAACTACTTTTTTAGGTCTGATGTTTAGATAGGAGCAAACTACAGAACCCTGAACCCTTGGAGTAGAGTCATCTCGTGAAGGCTTTCATTCACTCATGCTAATTTGTCCGTCACTTTTAGGCTTTAAGATTCATGGACTTTGATAGCAGCAGAGTATCCTCGCACATGATTCTTCCTAGAGCATGTTGCGAGCACCTCTAGGGTAACACATCACTTTTTTTTCTTTTTGTTTTTGATTTTGCTGCCTTTAGCAGTTTTGTATTCTTCTGTTTCTTTTGCCTGCCTCGGCGGTTACCTGCAGTTATTGTAGACTTTTGCAAATATAATAAGCAAGCAGTGTTCTTCAAATATTCTAACACATTCAACAAGTAACAGAGATATTTAACAATTTCAGGCAAGAAGAAAAAAAGTCTAAGTCATATTTCATGCTTTTTCCCAAGATTAAGTTTAATTTTTTTACTAGGTACGAAAATAAAGTGATCGGCTATCCTATCATAGGCACAAGTCATAAAAATCTTTTCTTTTCTGATTATTATTCAGGCAAGTACAATGCAAACTAAATACAACTAAGAATGCCTACAAATGATGTGAGAGCTATCCCCCCCCAACTCGAGATGGGCATTACCCTCAATGCACAAAACAGAAAATAAGAAGAAAAAAAACATGTTAAAGATAATACGAAAATAGAAAAAGATAAAAAAAATAAAAGAAAATAAAATAAGTTAAAAGTTTGTTGAGGGTTGAGAGGAGGCTGGATTCTAGTTAGCTGAGGAGGAGGATGTTCGGACGACGAAGCGGCGGTTGGCAGATGCCTTGGCGACGGTTCTAACAAGTGAGGATTTTGCTTTCCGCGACGGCTGGATTCTCTTTGGCGTATGTTGTGGCTCTTATGGAGGCTCAGCAGGGGGAATGGCGGGAGATGCGTCGCTTCCTTCTGACTCTGTCTAGAGGTCCACAGATTCTTCTACTATTATGTTCCGCTTCCTCTTCCTTGTCTCTTCCTCTATGAATGCTGTCGGAGGGATGAATGCCATTAGGATGGTTGTTATTGCCGCTATTACTGATGTTTCCGATTCCGGCGGTGGCTACTCAATCTCCTCTGACGAGGAGTCTGCTATTGTATTGGTTGTACAGGCTGGGGAGAGATTCGGCTGGTGCCTCTCAGGGGAGTCTTCCACTATGTTAGATGGGGTGGCAGCTGAGTTATTCGGAGAATTTATGGGAGAGGGCATCTGGCGGTCTGTCTGGCGGGCGGTGGCGGCAAGTGAAGTTCTTCGTGCTCTTGTTGCTGCTGCAAGCTCATCAAGAAAGGGTGGCATGGTGGGCACATCACCAGGGAATTTTTGTAGGAAATCAGCCACCAGGGCTTCTTGGGCTTCCCCCACGTACTTCATGAAGGCCAACTGTTGTTGCTTTATACTTTTTGTGTATTCGAGGAGTGTGTGGAGCAGCAGGAGGACCTCTCTTTCTGGGGCAGCGTCAGTACTGCCGGGGGCGGCTAGTGTTTCAAACTGTGTGGCGAAGGGCTGAGTGGGCATTGCTGGTTCTTTCTCTACATCCTGCATCATCTGAATGTGGACCTTTTTCGTCCAGCCCTCCTTGGCAGTTGTGAACTCATCTGCGGGCTCTATCGGGACTCATAAATTGGTGTAGAGACCTGTTATAGTACATTTCTTTCACCATGAGTCCGAGACGAGAGACGAGGGGCAATGCTCGAGTTGTGGCCAAGAATGGGTCGAAAGAGCGAGTGGAGAATCTACCGCCTCCTTATCAGAGTGGACCACCTGGAGGTGGTGAGACAGTAGTTGAGGATAGAGCTGGTGCTGGAGGTGTTGCACCTGAGGGAGCACCAGGGCAAGGTGTTCCAGATATGACAGTTCCAGTCCAAGCTATTGCTGGAGTCTTTCAGGCGGCAGCAGCTAGGTTACATGCAACTGCACCACGGCAAGGTACCAATCCTGGGTTGCCTCTAGAGCGTTTACATAGCCTGGGTGGTGCTGATTTCAGAGGGTTGACTTCTGAGGGGTCTAAGGCTTGGTTTGAGAGTACCAAGCGAATCTTGGGACAGACGAACTGCAACAATGTCCAGAAGTTGGGATGTGTAGTGTCGTTGTTACATGGTGATGCGTATACATGGTGGACGACAATCATATCTGGGATGGAGCAGAATGAAATTGATTGGGCCATTTTCGTGAGTGCGTTCAAGAAAAAGTTCTTGGGGTCCATTATCTGGACGAAAAGAAGCGCGAATTCATGGATCTAGCGTAGAGTAGTATGTTGGTTGCTGAGTATGAGGTGCAATTTGTGAGGTTAAGCCAGTATGCGCCTGAATTAGTACCAGATGAGTGGGCGAGGTGTGAACGTTTCCGCTATGGGTTGATAAGGGATGTTAAAACATACATGCTAGCGGCTAAGTACACAGACTTTGATGTGCTGGTCTCACGAGCTAAGGATATAGAGATGAGTTTATGGATGAAGACTCGATCTGGTGGCTCTAGTTCAGGGAAGAGGAGTGCAGACCATGATGGTGGCCATGATCGTGGTAAAAGGCCATGTGATAGAGGTTATCAGAGGGATTATCGTTGTGGTGGTAGTGGGGGATCAGGTTGTGGGTAGCATGGTCATAATGTTGGTGCTCGTGCTTCAGTTTGCAACCGATGTGGGAGACATCACACTGGGAAGTGTTGGGTATCCCAGGGACATGTTGGCACTGTGGGGGTACAGGGTCACGTGAAGCGTGACTATCCGCAGTTGGGTAGGCAGGCACCAGTACGTGATGTGGAACCTCAAAGAGGTCGTGGGCGCGACCGAGGTAACTTTCGAAGGAGAGAGGAAGGATAACGAGAAGTTGCTCACGTGGTAGATGTTCAGCCATAATGAGGTTGTCCTGCGAGAGTTTATGCTCAGCGCGAGGGGCGCAATGATACGAATGTGATCGCAGGTACCTTTGCTCTACAATCTTTATCTTTGTTAGCATTGATAGATTATGGATCCACGCACTCTTATATCTTCAGTGAGCATGCATATTTGCTTGATATACCTACTAGTTCCTTTGGTGAGACTGTGGTCACAAGGAAATTGTATAGGAGGTTCCCTTTGTCTGTGCAAGGTCATGTTTTTCCTGTGGATTTGATGGAATTACCTTTTTTATGGCTTTGATGTCATTCTTGGGATGGATTGGTTGTCTGAGCATAGGGTTGTTGTTGATTTTGATGTTAAGCGAGTTACCTTGAAGCTTGCTAATGATTTTGAGGTGGTGATAGTAGGCGAGAATGTGAAATTCTTGTCTAATGTTGTTTCGGCTTTGGAAGCAAGCCGTATGCTAAGGATGGGATGTGATGCTTATCTTGTATATGTGATGGATTCTGGTGCAAAGGATGTACGTGTGCAAGACATCAGAACCGTTTGCGATTTTCCGGGTGTCTTTCCAGAAGAGTTTCTTGGATTACCACCAAACATGGAAGTTGAGTTTGGTATCGAGTTGTATGAAAATACGACTCCGGTATCCATTGCTCCTTATCGAATGGCACCAAAAGAGCTGAAAGAGTTGAAGATACAACTTCAGGAGTTTCTTGATCGAGGATTCATCCATCCGAGTGTATCACCTTGGGATGCGCCGGTGTTGTTTGTAAAGAAGAAAGATGGGACAATGCGGATGTGTATAGATTATCGACAACATAACCAGTTGACAATCAAGAACAAGTATCCCTTGCCAAGGATTGATGATCTCTTTGAACAGTTTCGAGGAGCCTCGGTGTTTTCTAAAATTGATTTGAGGTTAGGGTATTACCAGTTGAAGGTGAAGTATGTGGACGTACCTAAGACAGTTTTTCGGACAAGGTACGGGCATTATGAGTTCTTAGTGATGCCTTTTGGATTAACCAACGCACCTGCTGCTTTCATGGACATGATGAATCGTGTATTCCATGAGTTTTTGGATCAGTTTGTGGTAGTTTTCATCGATGACATCCTTGTGTACTCTCATACCGAGGAGGATCATAATAAACACTTAATGATAGTGTTGCAAGTGTTGTTGGAGAACTAGCTTTATGCTAAGCTGAGAAAGTGTGAGTTTTGGCTTAGGGAGGTAGTCTTCCTTGGACATGTTGTATCAGCCGAGGGTATTCGTGTTGATCCACATAAGATAGAGGCAATGATGAATTTCAAAGTGCCTAACTCGGTGACAGAGGTGCAAAGTTTTCTTGGCTTGGCTGGATACTATCGTAGGTTTGTCGATGGTTTCTCGAAGATTGCTGCACCTTTGACCAAGTTGTTGCAGAAGAATGTTCACTTTGAGTGGACAGATGCGAGGCAGCAAGCTTTTGAGAAGCTGAAGGAAGCTTTGACGCAAGCTCCTGTCTTGATTCAACATGAGTCTAGTAAGGAGTTTGTAGTCTATAGTGATGTGTCCTATGTCGGTTTGGGCTGTGTGTTGATGCAAGAGGGTAAGGTAGTGGCATATGCATCTAGACAGTTGAAGGTACATGAGCGTAACTACCCTACTCATGATCTTGAGCTCGCGGCCGTTGTGTTCGCCTTGAAGATTTGGAGGCATTACCTTTATGGCGAAAAGTGTGTGGTATTCACAAATCATAACAGTTTGAAGTATCTTATGTCTCAAAAGGAGTTGAATATTAGGAAATGACGATGGGTGGAGTTGCTTAAGGATTATGATCTGTTGATCGAGTATCATCCTGGGAAGGCCAATGTTGTGGTCGATGCTTTGAGCAGGAAGGTGGTTGTGGAGTTAAGGGAAATGTTTGCTCGCTTGAGCATATCGCGAGATGGTGGTCTTGTAGCCGAATTGCAGGTGAAACCATCCTTGATTCAGTTGATCAAGAATAAGCAATTTCTTGATGATTCTCTTGTCCCTCGCGTTCAGGATATTGCAGATGGTAAGCCTTCGGATTTCAGTTTGAATGATGATGGTGTTCTATGCTTTGGGAGTCGGATAGTGGTGTCGAATGATGCTAAGTTGAGGTGCACTTTTCTGACTGAAGCTCATTGTAGTCCTTTCGCTATGCATTCTGGTAGTACGAAGGTGTATCGCGGTTTGAAGGATGAGTATTATTGGGTGGGGTTGAAGAAGGATGTTGCCGAATTTGTTGGCAAATGCATGGTTTGTCAACGAGTGAAGGCTGAACATCAGGTTACTTCTGGGTTGTTGCAACCACTAAAAATCCCAGAATGAAAGTGGGAAAGGATTACCATGGATTTTGTGTCTAGTTTGCCTTTGTCACCATCGAAGAAGAATTCTGTTTGGGTGATTGTTGATCGCCTTATGAAGTGTGCACATTTCTTACCTGTGCATACTACGTATACATTGGATAAGCTAGCTGAGATGTATATTGTTGAGATTATGCGTTTGCATAGGGGTGCCAAAGTCTATAATGTTGGATAGAGATCCGAGGTTCACATTGAGGTTTTGGGAATGTTTGCATCAAGCCTTGGGTACACGGTTGAATTTCAGTACTTCTTATCATCCTCAAACGGACGGAAAGTCGGAGCGTTTTATCCAAGTGCTTGAGGACATGTTGAGACGTTGCGTTATTGATTTCCATGGTTCTTGGGAGAAGCACTTGCCTTTGGTCGAGTTTGCTTACAATAATAGTTACCATGCAAGCATTTAAATGGCACCATACGAGGCTCTGTATGGGAGAAAGTGTAGAACTCCACTTTGTTGGGCAAAACAGGGAAAAAGTTGGTTTCGGTGCCGAACTTGTTGAAAGGAACCACTGAGAAGGTGAAGCTCATTTGTGAGTGCTTGAAAGCAGCATCAGATCGGCAAAAGTCTTATGCGGATTTGAAGCGTAAGGAGATTGAATTCGCAGTTGGCGAACGTGTGTTTTTGAAAGTATCACCTTGGAAGAAGGTGATGAGTTTTGGGGCGTAAGGGTAAGCTTAGCCTGAGTTTATTGGACCTTAGTGGGTCCTGTGAATTATCGGTTGAGGTTGCCTCTCGAGTTGGAAAAGATTCATGAAGTGTTTCATGTTTCGATGTTGCGGAGATATAGATCGGATCCTTCGCATGTGATGCATGTTGAGGAGATAGAGTTGAACCCGAATTTGTCCTATGATGAGGAACTAGTAAAGATCCTAGACTCGAGCAGTAAAGTTCTTCGTGGCAAAATGATGGAGCTTGTGAAGGTGTTGTGGCGACACCGAGGAGTTGAGGAGGCCATGTGGGAAAGCAAAGTAGACATGTTAAAGTAGTTCCCACACCTTTTTCCTTCAGGTAAAATTTCGAGGACAAAATTTCCTAAGTGGGGAGAGTAGTAAGGCTCCGGTTTTGGGCCTAGATGTTTTAGACATCGGATCAGGTTAAGTGAATCAGTTGGAAACGATTCGAATCTTTTTGAGTGGTTCAGAAAGATCAAGGTTTGGGATAGGATAAATATATGAAAAAATTGCTAAAATCCTCTAAAATCATGTTTAAGAAGTTGGTCAAATCAATTTTAAAAAATGGGTCTTGGAAAAGGTACATTTTGGGCAGTGACCAAAATGTAAAGTTTTAAAACTGTGGAAAATGCAATTTTCAAAGGAAGAGTCAAAATCTTAGAATTTTTAGGAGCTTTTAAGAAATTAATCATTTCCTTAATTTGACGTGTTTTTAAATGGAATTTTAAATTAATTGATTTATTAGTTTAATTATTTAATTAATAAAAGTTAGTTATTTCGGAAACCAAATTCACATTAGTTTCTCATTTGCCTCATTTTTCAGCCAAACACAATTTTCTCCAGATTTATTTTCTCTCAAACACTCTCTTTTTCATTTCTCATTCATTTCAAAGAATCCTCTTCAATTTCTTCAAGATTTGTGAAGCAAAAACTTGTCAATCATTGAGGAAAGCAAGAATTGGAGGTAAATCTCGTTCTCAACCTCTAATCAATGTTCTTTCTTGAAATTCCCAAGATTTTTTACTCTCAATTATTGTTTTTAACTAACTTTTAATTATAGTTTTGATTTAAGATTAAAATCTTGCAAAACTAAGGTTTAATTCTTGATTTTCGGAGTGTTGTTGATGAGCTCTGTTTTAGATGGATTCTAATTGAGTTTTGAGGTGATTATTATGTTGAAAAAGAGATTTAATGATTTAGATCCCAAAATCCTTGAGATCCTTCAGTTTTATGATAGTTTTAGTTGTGTTTTTGAAGTGATTTGATTGTTAAATGATTACTGGAGATATAAGGAAGAGATTAGGTTGTTTTTTGATGTGATTTGATGAATATTAATGGTTGGAAGTGTTGATTGTTGGCTGGGCATGGTTTAGGAAGCAATCGAATGAGTTTTCGGTTGTTTCGGAAGGGTAAATTGATGTTGTTTTGCTGGGCAACGAGTTTGTGTTTAGTTGCTGGAGTTAGAATGCATTTTAATGCATTGGATCTCTGTTTTTTTATAATCTAAAAGCAGGTGATATTGATTCGGAAGCTAGCGAAGCAATTTTGGAAGCTTTAGATGAGTGGTCTTCGCGTCGGCACGTGAAGTTTCGCGTATCGGTGAGTGTATGTGTTTTAAACCTTTGTTAAGCTTGGATACGAAGTGTTGGGAGGTTAGTGTAACCTTGAAACGCTTAACTAATGTCAGAAGTAAGTATGGTTACTTGAACTCTTAGATTTCGATTTGAAATGGACTCCATGGTTTATCATGATCATGTTTTGATAATGGTTTACTCATTGTTATGCATGAATTTAAGCATGGTTTTGCTTGTGTTTATCCCATGAAACGGTTTGGTTTGATACAAGATGGTGTGATCTTGTATTAGATGGTTTTTGCTATTTAAAAGCATGTTGATCATTTTTGGGATATGAGATGATTTTTAATGATGCATTGTAAGCAGTAAGTTAACATGGTTTTATGGGTATATTGGCAAGTGAATGATCTATTTTTTAATATACGGATACGTTGTGTAACCCCCTTAGCCCGGCCTAGACGATTGACCCGAACTACGAAGATTACACGGGGAAAACCAAAGTCAACCCGAAGTCAACCTTGATTAACGACCTTTTTTTTCTTTTTAATCTTGTCTAGATGCACGTTAACCCTAAGCGAACGCTTGAGAAACATATACGAAGTAAGCACAGCGATCGGATTCAAATAAGGGACTCAATTGCACAATATCCAAATATTAGGGACCAAAATGTAAATGTTAGAAAATAAAAGAACTTCCAAGATTTTAGTTTTACCAAACCTCAATTAAACATAATACAAGCCTCTCTGCCAAATTTCAGCTTAAAAAGACATCTCAAGCTCAAGCAATTGCATTTACAACTTTCAGGACTAAAATGTAAAGCATGTAGAAACTGTCCAACGGTCACCCGTTTCGAAATACTAACACACGTATAGAAACACCCGTGTCGTACACCCGTATCGAAACGGTGTTGACCGTTTCGAAACGCGGGTATGCTCTGAAACCGGTTCAGAAACAGACCCTTCCAGTAGCAAAAGTGTTTCGAAACACTTCTAGCCGTTCCGAAACGCCCAAGGCATTTCAAGCACTCGTTTCGAAACAGCCAAGGGTGTTTCGATACACCCTGCCCAGAAACAGCAGAAAACTCTGGTTTTTCACTTTAAAACACCCTCAAACACACTTCAAATCAGTCCAAAACATATCACCAGCATGATAAGCATTAGAACTATCAAATCACATCAAAGACTAGATACATTACAAACATTAAGCACACCTACTCATTCACCACATCCAACACATGATCTTGCTTTTAAACAAAGAGCATAGCATATCAACTTATGAAGAAGAAGATTCAAATATTGCAAACCGATCATCAACAAGATTCAAACCATAAACCGAACATGGTCAACATACACAATCACAAAACACAACAACATAAGAGACTCTCCCCCCATTGCCTTTATTATCTATAGCTATAAACCAAGACATACTTCTCAAGTGGAGCTCTTCTTGAATCCCTTGCTTCTTGTTGTCCCAACTTCATATATCTGCATTGATGGACAAAAAGGAGCGTAAGCACATAATGCTTAGTGAGGAATGCTCAAAACCAAAACACCATCAATGCAGCGAAACATAAAACCTTCTTTAAATGTAGATACAATTCAATAAACCAAAGCATTGTTTGGAAACCTCCTTTGAAACAACATTGCTTTAAATCATGCATTGCTCAACATGAAAACCAACCTTTAACTTTGAAAAGCTAAACAACTCACCCCTAAACCACATTCTTGCAAATACTACCATTTAAACCTTTTCAAGCATGAACACTTCATGCAAAGTTTAACTCAATTTCCTTGGAATTCACCTCCTCTTCACAACATACTATTCTCATGCTTGATGATCATTTCAAAGCAAAATGCCTTTTGAAAACCAAATGCTCCTTCTATCAATCTCATACATTCAACAAATGCAAAACACATGAACCACAAAAGCAACATTTACATTACATGCCTTTTTAAAAACAAGCCTTCTCAAGACTTCAATGCTCTTATGAGATTCTATGCACATATGCACCATTCACAATAAAAGATATACATTTGCTCATGCTTAACAAGTAACACATGCATTCTTGCATCATTTACATATTTCCCATGCAACCTTGCAACATTTTCAAGCATCTCTCGCTTCATTACATTCGAATACATTATATTGGCTTTCAAGTGATAGTTCACAAACCAATTCAACACAAGACACAATAGGATATGCGGATTACTAGCGTTGTCCCACACACTTCATACACACTACCGAACAACACAAGGTGGAGCTTATCGATACAATCACAACCCCTCAACACCTGTGATGGAGTTTAACGGTACAATCACAACCCCTCAACATCGCTCATCGGTAGTTGTATAATTCCACTAACGAGAGCAAGGGACACATAACACAAGATCCACACACGGACTTTTAACCACCGTTGTGATCTTAGATCCACACACGGACTTTTAACCACCGTTGTGATCTTACCTCACTCGTTAGGGCACTTGGATGGAGTTTACGGTACAATTACAACCCCTCGATATCCAAGGCGACTTTATTCAAGGTGCACCCAATCCTATAGCCGGCTAACTATATCCGATTAAAGTAACCAAAAACCACTTACATCACTTGCCAATATACATCAAATACCATCATCAATTCATTGTTTAAAGCATTAATCAAAGCCACTTATCATCATGCATCTCCATGCAACATAATCACATTAATAACATGTTAAACCAAGGATCTCTTACCTTGAGCATCCTTCAATACATGACTTTCAAAACCAACATTAATCATGCTAAAACATGTTTTAAAAACCATGCTCAAACAACAAATTAAACCACATTGACAAATCAAACACATCAAAGCCCATTTTGATAGTTTCCAAAACAATAATAGCACAATTGAGAGAGAATTCCACATTACTTACTTCCGAACTTAAAAAGGCGTTTCAAGCCTAAATTTAAGTTCCAAAACCTCTTTTCAAAACCATTCCAAAGCTGGAAAACATGATCTCACTCACTGATACACAAAACTATGCTAGCCGACAAGCCTTTCAAGCATCTGAAACTCCCAACGCCACCTCTATTGCTTCCGGATCATTCTCTCATGTTTTAAACACATAACAACAGAGGATTAATGCATCATCATGCATTAAAATCTTCAGCCAACACACTTAAACTCGCCGCTCTACTTAAAACCAACATTTCGGCTACTAAACACAACCAAAATCACCTCCAAACTTTTCCAAAACTTAACCCAGCCAAGATCCATCACTTCTAACCATTTCTAAACATCAATTAACATCCAAAATAAACCTAAACTCGTCCTTATACCTCCAGCTATAACAGAACACCAAGATCACCTCAAAAACCACCATTTTCATAAGCAAAAACTTAGGAAATACAACCTATTCGGGATTGCATTGATAAAACCTCATTTCCACATCATTAGACATCCATAATACATTAAAGAATCATCTCAAAACAGAGCCCAAACAATCACAACGAAATTCTTCAAGATTCCTTCCAAATCTTGAGTTTTAAGCCAAAATCAAGTTTCTAACATTAAAACCATTTATAAAACTTAAATTTAGGATTGACAACTTGAGAATTTCATTAAAGAACTGAGTATTTAGAGGAGAAGAACAATCTTACCTCTAAATGGTGATTTCTCCTTGATTTGAGCCAATTTCCATGAAAATTCAATGTAGAAAACAAATAGATTGGATGAAAGATTAATTAGGAATCAAAGAGGAATTGAAATCTCATCAAATGAAGTGTAGAATCAAAGTAAATTTTCTGGAGAAATATCTTTGGTTGAAAGGAATTTGAGAGAAAATGAGGAGAGGGAAAATTTGTGAAAAGTAGTTATGAATAGTCAAAGTTAGTTTATCATTTAATTAAACCTCATTTCCTTTAATTAAAACATTAATAAAACTACCCAAATTAAGGAAAAATCTGGAGAAAAACATTTTAGGTAAATTAGCTCCTTAAAGATTCAAAGTTTCAATCCTTTACAAAACAGTCACTATTTCACTTTTGCAAAAACTGCGATTTGGTCACTACACCGAAATGTAATATTTCCAAACTTCATTTTGTAAAATTGATTTCATCATTCTCTTTTATATATTAAATGAGGATTTTTAGATATTTTTCTATATTTTTATAGCATCCCGAACTAGGCGTTCCCTAAAACCTCCTTTTATATTCGAACCGTTTCTCAGACCGGTCCGGTTCAGACCCTAAACTTCTAATCCCAAATTTGGGGTGTTACAAATCTCCCCCTCTTAGGAAATTTCATCCTCGAAATTTCAACCTGCGAAAAGAGCACGATACCAAACTTCTCAAAGCAACACACAAAGTAACAAAGGAGACTTAATCACCCCTGAAACATCCTCAACCCAAAACACCACAAAACCAACACATCCTCAAATCAAACTCACACTATACCCAAATCCAACACCACTACTTACGGTTCAGGACTTCCAGAACACTCAGTTATTAACCTCAGCTTAACTTTTCACACTTTCGAACTATGCACAGCCCCGACAACCCGAAGAACTCTCAAATCTTTACAACATACTCCACCTTATCTCATAACTCCCTCAACAAAACTCGCACACACGGTGACAACAACCCATCCAGTTTCAGCCACCATGCGACCCACCACCTTCGCTGCTCCTAAAACCCCTTGCAAAACCGCTCAACTCCTTTCAAAGATTACCACAGCAAGCAAAAATTTCTTAAGCAACAACTGCTTAGTCAAACTTCTCAAAGTATCGATAACATTCCTTCACATACGCCACTATCACTACCATAACAACTCACCAAAGCTACTCGCACAACATTCGAAACCCATGCCACAAGACTCCAACCTTAAATCCACCAACTGTTCCACTCACCTCTAGCTGACTTAGAAAAGATTTACTTATATAAACTAACAAACCACTTTTCTCAAGAACCCAGCCAACCAACAATGGCCCTTGAACTTACATTGGCTTTCCACTTCAAGTTTGACCATAACACTAGCCTTACCTAGATACCACCCATTCCATACAAACATATTAAGATTACGAAACCTCTACTCATTCCAAGCCAAACCTTATCCACAGCTCTCAGCACAACCTCCTCCCAACTTTTCTAAGGTCGCTACGAACCATCACCTACATAAACAACCCTCCTATTGCAAACATCAACGCCAAGACGACTCAACACTCCAGAAACACATCCACTAGCCTACAACACCATCTAACACAAGAAACTACCACACCTATTAGCTATTCACAAACACCTCGACCGATTCTATCTTCAACCGGTAACCTCCTCACCACCACACCACTAAACTCTTTAAGCACCAAAACACCTTCCTTCTGCCAACATGCTAGATCACACATACTATTACTGACAACTTGCTTACTACCTTCCACTACTTCTAGCATCAAAACAACGCTTAAAACACGCCATCCAACCTAATCCCACCACAACACTAACAAACCCATCTAGCTATTAGCAGGTGTGAACGTTCGTATGCATGGTCACCAATATGCCCTATCAATGCTTGTGTACATGTATGCAAAACCTCTAATGTCATGACGCATGTATGCATGTACCAACATATATATATAATACATAACAAATGGTTTTAATGTGCATGTATGTCGGTTCACACTTACCAATAACATCCTCAGAATCCGCCTAAGAACAACCTCTTACCTCACTTCTAACTTTTCCAGCTCTACCATTCTAACAATCTGCTAACTACAAAATACACCACTAATACCCTCTTCACACTAAAGGTGTTTCCAAAACAACACCAGCTGCTACCCCAACTTGCTAGCTATAAGACCTTACCCACTACACAAGGGAATCCAAACTGAAACCAAACAAAGATAACTAGGGCAAAGATTACTTTACAAGGTTACCTGTAATCACCTCATTGCCCCGGAGCTCCAACAGACAAACTCTCTTCCTCGTAGAACCATCATTCTCTGGTCGCACCGCCGCAGCATCAACCAACACTTTAGGGTCATCATCGTCTCCCTGCGGTAAAGAACCCTGACTACCCCGAGCTAACTCCAAAAAATTTTGTCTCAAATGTCCAACAGACCCACAATTCCAACAAGATCCATCCCCCAAACACCTCCCGCCTTTCTGCCTTTCTTGCCACCTCCTAACTCTATCTCGGCCGCGCTCACGACCCTTCTGAGACCCTTTTGCACCCACTGAAGTTGATCCCATCACTTGAGGACAATTCCGTTTCACATGCTCCATAGAACCACGGTTCCAACAAACTCCAATACGACGCCTTCCACAATGGTTACACATCGGCAACCGAGCTACCACTCCTTGGTCATGTAGCACTTGACCCACATCAGCACTACCACCCAGACTTCAATTCAAGCAAACCCTTCTGTCATGTAGCCTCTTATGCTGACCACTCTCGAGGTCAGTACCCACAGCTCTTTTTCTTAAACTTTTCCCACCATCATAACCTGAAGCCACACCCCTACGCTGCTTGACCCCTGAGAACTTCTCTCCAAGGTATCTTCCATTAAAGGCAGACACAAAGAACTCCCAATCTATATCATGGATATTCGTTGCCACGGCCACAGATGTCCACCAAGCACAAGCATCCTCCAACATTAACAAGACAACACTTCCCAGCTTACAGGCGTTGTCACACCCTTCCTGATCTAAAATCGGAATTATTCTGGCTAACCAAGCCTCGAACGCCTCAGGTGCCGAACCATGATACTCCACAGCTCCCAAATCATATAAACGTTGTTTTGACAAACTCATATGCTCGACAGTCGGCACGTCTACATGCCTTACTTTCACCACAGCCTAAGATGTTTCCGACACCCCTTGAACCACAGGTGTTGAATCCTTCATCACAGAACCAACTTTCTCATCCTACCTTACTTCCTCAACTTCAGGCACTGTTGACCGAAGCGGTTCACTCCCACCAAAAAGTGAATTCCACCCCTTAACAACCTACTCTAAGGCAGCAACCATCGTACCCAACTGCCATTCTCTCATCGATCCCATTGTGCTATTATTAACAAAGCAATGATAACAAAACAAACAAAACGATCAGGCCAGCTTCAAGCAAGGATTCAAGACTCCAACTCCAACATAACATTATAGCTATAATAATAAGGAAATGGGTACCCCGAACTCTCCCCTGTTATATGACAGAACAATCAATAAAAACATGGATACCACAACATCGAGCATATCAATCAGCAAACTTCAATCATGCTATCATCAAACAACATTCACCCTCAACATCATAATATCAACATATCATACCCATCACATTTTCATTACTCAGAAAATCAACTCAAAACACCAGCATATCACCATCACATGTTCACATTAGCACACAGAAGATTCATAACCAAAAAGCATGATAAAAACATTAACAATTCACTTAGAAATGTACTTTTCAACAAACTTTCAACCACACATCAGAATAAACATCCAACACTTACTATAACAACTTACCACAAACTTACCATCGCCCCAAATATTCGCAACTTAGCTCTGATACCAACAAGTGTAACCCCCTTAGCTCAGCCTAGACGATTGACCCGAACTACGAAGATTACACGGGGAAAACCAAAGTCAACCCGAAAGTCAACCTTGATTAACGACCATTTTTTTCTTTTTAATCTTTTCTAGATGTACGTTAACCCTAAGCGAACGCTTGAGAAACATATACGAATTAAGCACAGCAATCAGATTCAAATAAGGACTCAATTGCACAATATACAAATATTAGGGACCAAAATGTAAATGTTAGAAAATAAAAGAACTTCCAAGATTTTAGTTTTACCAAACCTCAATTAAACATATTACAAGCCTCTCTGCCAAATTTCAGCTTAAAAGACATCTCAAGCTAAAGCAATTGCATTTACAACTTTCAGGACTAAAATGTAAAGCATGCAGAAACTGTCCAACGGTCACCCGTTTCGAAACACTGACACTCGTATAGAAACACCTGTGTCGTACGCCCTTATCGAAACAATGTTGATCCTTTCGAAACGCGGGTATGTTCCGAAACCAGTTCAGAAACGGACCCTTCCAGTAGCAAAAGTGTTTCGAAACACTTCTAGCCGTTCCGAAACGCCCAAGCCATTTCAAGCACCCATTTCGAAACAGCCAAGGGTGTTTCGATACACCCTGCCCAGAAACAGCAGAAAACTCTGGTTTTTCACTTTAAAACACCCTCAAACACACTTCAAATCAATCCAAAACATATCACCAGCATGATAAGCATTATAACTATCAAATCACATCAAAGACTAGATACATTACAAACATTAAGCACACCTACTCATTCACCACATCTAACACATGATCTTGCTTTTAAACAAAGAGCATAGCATATCAACTTATGAAGAAGAAGATTCAAATATTGCAAACCGATCATCAACAAGATTCAAACCATAAACCGAACATGGTCAACATACACAATCACAAAACACAACAACATAAGAGACTCTCCCCCCATTGCCTTTATTATCTATAGCCATAAACCAAGACATACTTCTCAAGTGGAGCTCTTCTTGAATCCCTTGCTTCTTGTTGTCCCAACTTCATATATCTGCATTGATGGACAAAAAGGAGCGTAAGCACATAATGCTTAGTGAGGAATGCTCAAAACCAAAACACCATCAATGCAGCGAAACATAAAACCTTCTTTAAATGTAGATACAATTCAATAAACCAAAGCATTGTTTGGAAACCTCTTTTGAAACAACATTGCTTTAAATCATGCATTGCTCAACATGAAAACCAACCTTTAACTTTGAAAAGCTAAACAACTCACCCTCAAACCACATTCTTGCAAATACTAACATTTAAACCTTTTCAAGCATGAACACTTCATGCAAAGTTTAACTCAATTTCCTTGGAATTCACCTCCTCTTCACAACATACTATTCTCATGCTTGATGATCATTTCAAAGCAAAATGCCTTTTGAAAACCAAATGCTCCTTCTATCAATCTCATACATTCAACAAATGCAAAACACATGAACCACAAAAGCAACATTTACATTACATACCTTTTTAAAAACAAGCCTTCTCAAGACTTCAATGCACTTCTGAGATTCTATGCACATATGCACCATTCACAATAAAAGATAAACATTTGCTCATCCTTAACAAGTAACACATGCATTCTTGCATCATTTACATATTTCCCATGCAACCTTGCAACATTTGCAAGCATCTCTCGCTTCATTACATTCGAATACATTATACTGGCTTTCAAGTGATAGTTCACAAACCAATTCAACACAAGAAACAATCGGATATGTGGATTACAAGCGTTGTCCCACACGCTTCATACACACTACCGAACAACACAAGGTGGAGTTTATCGGTACAATCACAACCCCTCAACACTCGTGATGGAGTTTAACGGTACAATCGCAACCCCTCAACATCGCTCATCGGTAGTTGTATAATTCCACTAATGAGAGCAAGGGACACATAACACAAGATCCACACACGGACTTTTAACCACCGTTGTGATCTTAGATCCACACACGGACTTTTAACCACCGTTGTAATCTTACCTCACTCGTTAGGGTACTTGGATGGAGTTTATGGTACAATTACAACCCCTCGACATCCAAGGCGACTTTATTCACGGTGCACCCAATCCTATAGCCGGCTAACTATATCCGATTAAAGTAACCAAAAACCACTTACATCACTTGCCAATATACATCAAATACCATCATCAATTCACTGTTTAAAGCATTAATCAAAGCCACTTATCATCATGCATCTCCATGCAACATAATCACATTAATAACATGTTAAACCAAGGATCTCTTACCTTGAGCATCATTCAATACATGACTTTCAAAACCAGCATTAATCATGCTAAAACATGCTTTAAAAACCATGCTCAAACAACAAATTAAACCACATTGACAAATCAAACACATCAAAGCCCATTTTGATAGTTTCCAAAACAATAATAGCACAATTGAGAGAGAATTCCACATTACTTACTTCCGAACTTAAACCGGCATTTCAAGCCTAAATTTAAGTTCCAAAACCTCTTTTCAAAACCATTCCAAAGCTGGAAAACATGATCTCACTCACTGATACACAAAACTATGCTAGCCGACAAGCCTTTCAAGCATCTGAAACTCCCAACGCCACCTCTATTGCTTCCAGATCATTCTCCCTTGTTTTAAACACATAACAACAGAGGATTAATGCATCATCATGCATTAAAATCTTCAGCCAACACACTTAAACTCGCTGCTCTACTTAAAACCAACATTTCGGCTACCAAACACAACCAAAATCACCTTCAAACTCTTCCAAAACTTAACCCAGCCAAGATCCATCACTTCTAACCATTTCTAAACATCAATTAACATACAAAATAAACCTAAACTCGTCCTTATACCTCCATCTATAACAGAACACCAAGATCACCTCAAAAACCATCATTTTCATAAGCAAAAACTTAGGAAATACAACCTATTCGGGATTGCATTGATAAAACCTCATTTCCACATCATTAGACATCCGTAATACATTAAAGAATCATCTCAAACAGAGCCCAAACAATCACAACGAAATTCTTCAAGATTCCTTCCAAATCTTGAGTTTTAAGCCAAAATCTTGTTTCTAACATTAAAACCATTTATAAAACTTAAATTCAGGATTAACAACTTGAGAATTTAAGTAAAGAACTGAGTATTTAGAGGAGAAGAACAATCTTACCTCTAAATGGTGATTTCTCCTTGATTTGAGCCAATTTCCATGAAAATTCAATGTAGAAAACAAATAGATTGGATGAAAGATTAATTAGGAATCAAAGAGGAATTGAAATCTCATCAAATGAAGTGTAAAATCAAAGTAAATTTTCTGGAGAAATGTGTTTGGTTGAAAGGAATTTGAGAGAAAGTGAAGAGAGGGAAAATTTGTGAAAAGTAGTTATGAATAGTCAAAGTTAGTTTATCATTTAATTAAACCTCATTTCCTTTAATTAAAACATTAATAAAATTACCCAAATTAAGGAAAAATCTGAGAAAAACATTTTAGGTAAATTAGCTCCTTAAAGATTCAAAGTTTCAATCCTTTACAAAACAGTCACTATTTCACTTTTGCAAAAACTGCGATTTGGTCATTACACCGAAATGTAATATTTCCAAACTTCATTTTGTAAAATTGATTTCACCATTCTCTTTTATATATTAAATGAGGATTTTTAGATATTTTTCTATATTTTTAAAGCATCCCGAACTAGGTGTTTCCTAAAACCTCCTTTTATATTCGAACCGTTTCTCAAACCGGTCCGGTTCAGACCCTAAAATTCTAAGCCCAAATTTGGGGTGTTACATGTTGGTCGACCAATAGGATGTGAGTGCACTATAATCTATAAATTGTACGTGTGTCTAGCTACGTGACGTAATAGGGGTGAGCCTATTGCGGGTGGTAGAGGTGAGTCTATCACTATTGGTTAGGGGTGAGCCTAATTCCATTCGTAGCTATTAAGATGGAGGTGAGCCCATCATTGAGTATAGGGGTGAGCCTATACAAGTCCGTGTATTCTATATTGTTTGTAAAAGTGATAGAGGTGAGTCTATCACAACGGATAGGGGTTAGCCTATGCCGGAATGTTGTAAGCCAATATATGTGTTTATTGTTACCCATATATCATGATTATAATGAATGCATAATGGATTATTGTGCATGAGATGCTTGATGATGAGATGTTGCATAGGACAAATCTATGCATGTGAATTAAGCAAGTGAGGCTTAATGTGGATTTGTATTGTGAACAATGCATGTGATTAATGATACGTGTGGAACATGGTTAAAGAATGGTTTGCTTTGGTTTTGAAAGCTTGAATTGAGATTGAGCATGATATGGTTTCAACTTGTGTTTTAAAAACTGCATTGTTGATGTGTCTTGAGCATTCCCTCACTAAGCAAGAGTGCTTACGCTCCTTTTTCCAACAATGCAGATAACTAAGCTTGAGGGCTGAGAAGTAGCAAGTGAGAGCACCTAATTCGTGACTCAAACTCAAGTATGAACTTTGATGATTTTAAATAAGTAGATTTTGGCAATGGAGAAAAAACCTCGGTTTGGGAGATTTGTTTTAGAATTTCATGGTTGAGATAAGTTGACTTGTTCATTTGGATTTGTAAAAGGGCAATTATATGTTGCTTGAGGAAGAATGATGCTTTTTCGTATGTTTTGTGGTATTGCCCATGAGATGCATGCTATATGTCACGAACTTATTCACTCAAACCAATATGTGCGGTGCTAACACTCCTGACACAATGTTAGCAAGCCTTTTCCACGCGAATGTTATGGCTAGACACACACGAGAATGGAGAAGGCAAGAGAGTTACAGGGAAAGGAACCTTGTATTGGACTTTTAAGAACGCTTTACAAGAGAGAACTTATGTGAATTGTAGGATTTGTGAGATGATTTACAAATGAGAGGGGTGGCCCTATTTATAGGCTCCCACCTCCTCAATGGACGGCTAGGATCTATTCGATCCAACGGCTATAATGTTGCCTCCCAAAATATCTTCACAAGGGACTACAACATTCTAGATAAGTCTATCCTTATCTACATCTATCTCTAAGACTCTAAAGTATTCTAGAATATTCTAGAGTTGTCCCTATATATCTACACTTGTCTATGGTCTTCTAGAATGTTCCGGAGTTGTCCCGATGCTTCCCCGAGCTTCCTGAGCCTTCTAGGTCCTTCCGGGTGGGCCTAGATGGTTGTGGAGCGTTCTGAAACCTCTTAGAACCTTTTGGAGACGTTGGAAGAGAGTTGTAGGTCTCTCTGGGCATTCTAGAACCTTCCTTGGCTCATGCTTTGCCTTAAAACGCCCATGGGTGCATTGTGCACGCCCAAAGCTCTTCATTTACCCTCGGTTGGCCTTGGTGCTTAAGGATGAGGCGGGACATCCTCCCCCACCTAAGCTCGCAATGCCCTCGTCACGTCCTCGCTGGATTGGGATGTTGCTGGAGTGCTTCCCTCGACTCCTAGCTTGCCTCTCCTTTACCCTTGGCTTAGCAGCTCGATCCTGGGCTATCATACCAGGATGTGCCTTGCCATCAACTCCTTTGATGAAGGTAACAAGTCGCGTTCGTATGGGACATGACCTCATTAGATGAGGTCCTTCACATAGGTAGCACTTCACCCTTGTGCTAGCCTTTGGTGCGGACTTAGCCATCATGTTGCCACGATTCCCTCTCGTGGGTTTACCCTTGTTGACGCCACCTTGCTTACCCTGTGCAAGCTTGGTCGGTGACTCGGCCTTACCTTCTGCCTTTGGAGATGGTTGGTCATCTTCTTGCTCCACGTTGAGCATCGACCCTAGCTTAAGTCCCTCGATGCCATGTCCCTTGTGGTAGGAACTTCCCTCGTTCCTATCGGTGTCCTCAACCGATCAAAGTGCTGAAATCATCTGCATAGATCCCATTTGTGCACCCTCATCGCCACTGTCGGTGTCACTACCTTCTCGATGTTTGGCTAGGAGTGAACTAAGGGCTTGTCGTTGTGGGCATTCACGAGTCCAATGGTCACCGTCACAGATGAAGCAGTTGTTGGGTGGTGACTTCCTCGTACCATGATAGTCTCTAGACTTGCCCTTCCAAGGAGATGAATCTCGACGCTTAGACTTGTCCTCCTCGTGACCCTCCTTGCGATGGCTCCTCTCTCCCCCACCTTTGGCATGGCCATCCCTATCATCATTTGGCCTGGGGGGTGGACTCCTTATGGCTAGAGTAGTCGATGAGACTCTCAGCCACGGTAATGGCA
This sequence comes from Hibiscus tridactylites, assembly GCA_958450335.1. Lineage (NCBI taxonomy): Eukaryota > Viridiplantae > Streptophyta > Magnoliopsida > Malvales > Malvaceae > Hibiscus > Hibiscus tridactylites. Next base: position 61,035,173 of record OY288271.1, read on the forward strand.
TCGGCTAGGTTCTGCACCCCTCGACGCCTTATCTCACTCTTTGCCCATTGTTGGAGTCCATCGACAAAGTTAAAGAGTGAGTCCTTGTCGGAGAGATCGGGGATCTCAAGGACCAGACTAGTGAACTCCTTGACGTAGTCTCAAATGCTTCCTATTTGCTTGAGCCGACGCAATCGAGCTCTTGCCTCATTTTCGGCATTCTCAGGGTAGAATTGCCTTTTGAGTTCCTTTTTAAAATCATTGAAGGTAGAGATTGTGCACGTACCTCTCTCGATGTCCAGACGCCTCCTCCTCCAACAAAGCATGGCGGTGTCGGTAAGATAAAGAGCAGCTGTCTGAATCTTGGAGGCCTCATCCACAAGGCCAACGGCTCCAAAATATTGCTCTAAGCCATATAAGAATTTATCCACTTCTTTCGCATCGCGTGTCCCTAAAAACGTTTGAGGCTTGGGCACCTCGACCCTCCTAGCTTCCACGGTGGTGCTTGGCCCCGCTGCCAAAGCATGTTTGCACAAGGCAACATCGCCTTGTAGTTCCTTAAGCTTGGCCCGCATACTTTCAAGTTTTTGTTGGCAAGAATCACGTACTTTCGAGAGCTCTCCCATGAGAAGATCGCGGATTTGCCCAATCTCCGCGCGCAGGGTCTCCTCTAGCTTGATCCTCATTGCCCTCACAGCTATGTGGATCTCGGCATCCTCTGCCTCTAGACCTTCCACTCGTTGGGTAAGGTCGTCCACCTGGGTGCTCACACCCACCACGTTCTCCTCGACGTGGGTTAGACGGGTCTCCAAGCTAGAGATCATGTCTCTTGACTTGGCTCTTGGCCTTGTCGTCACAGGGTCGACCATCACCTGGCGCCCTTGTTTCTCATTCATGACCTCCGTGTCAGATGAGTTTACCACTTTGCTCTTGCCCGATTTAGCCGTGTCCCGAGCGAATCGAACACGCTCTGATACCAACTGTCACAGACTTATTCTCCCAAACCAATCCGTGCGGTGCTAGTACTCCTGACACAATGTGAGCAAACTTTTCCCATGCAAATGCTATGGCTAAACACACGAGAATGGAGAAGGCAAGAGAGTTACAAGGAAAGGAACCTTGTATTGAACTCTTAAGAACGCTTTACAATAGAGAACTTATGTGAATTGTAGGATTTGTGGGATGATTTACAAATGAGAGGGGTGACCCTATTTATAGGATCCCACCTTCTCAATGGACGGATAGGATCTATTCGATCCAACGGCTATAATGTTGCCTCCCAAAATATCTTCACAAGGGACTACAACATTCTAGATAAATCTATCCTTAACTACATCTATCTCTAAGACTCTAAAGTATTCTAGAATATTCTAGAGTTGTCTTTAAAGATCTACACTTGTCTATAGTCTTCTAGAATGTTCCAGAATTGTCCTGATGCTTCCTCGAGCTTCCTGAGCCTTCTAGGTCCTTCCGGGTGGGCCTAGATGGTTGTGGAGCGTCTTAGAACCTCCTAGAACCTTTTGGAGACGTTGAAAGAGAGTTGTAGATCTCTCTGGGGCGTTCTAAAACCTTCCTTGGCTCATGATTTGCCTTAAAACGCCTATGGGTGCATTGTGCACGCCCAAAGCTCTTCATTTGGCCTTGGTTGGCCTCGGTGCTTAAGGATGGGGCGTGACATATAGCTTATTAGAGTTACATATGTTGGATTGGTATAACTCTTGTAGTTGCATTTAAGCATGATTGACATGTAGTATATGCTTAGGGATGTTTACCTATTGATGCTCGAGCATGCTTGGCTGATTAAAATGCATTTGGGAGTTATATGTGAAGCCTTTTTGGTATGCGTATCGATACTCAGGTTCGAGTATATGGTAGAAACAACATCATAACATGTCTATATGCATCAAAGGAATCTATAGACATGCAACCTAAGCAATTGAGTCACTCAAGGGTCAAAATACAAACCAATGCATAAACCAATAAGTAAAGGCTATTTACAAGTCATTAAAAGAAAAACAAACTTGCCACAAAACAGGGAGTTTCCAAAACACATCTCCCAAAACATAAAGGTTTCCTCCCATTTCTAACCATTATTACTAATTAGCAAATGTAAAACCATACTTGAGCTTAATCTCAGTCCTTGGAATCCTTCTTGTCTCTTTGCTGCACAAATATGATAATTCTCTACATTATTGGAAAAAGAGAGCGTAAGCACAAATGCTTAGTGAGGGATGCTCAAAACAAATCAACAACAATGCATTTTAAAACCACTTCTCATTTAGAAATCTCTATCTCATCATGCTCTTTCTATCTCATGCTTGAAATCATTTTCAAAGCAAAACCACATCATTTAAACCACATGTACCATCTATTTCATGCATTCATCAAAATGCAAAATCCCAAGGCAAAGCCTTACATGCTTAAATCTCATAAAGCATTTCTCAAATCATATTCTCATATGCAAAACACCATGCATGAAATTATTTATAAACAAGGCACATATGAATCTTATATATTGGCATTTTAGCAACATTACTCGGATATGCGGATAGCTTGATGGAATCTCACATCGTCAAGTCCTACCCCGGTGCAATCTCACATCATTGGACTCTCATGGCGACATCTCTCATCGCCACAAAGCTTGATGAATTCATCAAGACCTACTGTGGTGGAATCTCTCATCACCACACTTTTACTTTGGAACGGGATAGCACTACCCCCATTCCCCGAACCAAAAAAGCACGTACAAATTTTGTATATTATAGTGCATTTCTCATCTTATTGGTCGACCAATTATATCCAGTAACAATAATCTCATCCCATGCCAATATGCGTTAAGTTTCTCAAATTTTTATTTTTGGTCAATTTAGTCCTAAAAACCATTATTTAACCCAAAATTAACCCCACATTCTTTCTAATTTTTATAATTTAGTCAAATATTATTAATATTATGACATTTTTGTTCAATTTAGTCCTTAAAATCTTTACTTATCCCAAAATTGGCCATTATTACTTTATATATTTTATAATTTAGTCTAATATTTTAAATATAACTTTATTTATTGTTCAATTTAGTACTAAAATCTATATTTGACCTGAAAATAACCCCTATTTTTTTATAATTTAGTCCAATGTTTTGAATATAATCATATTTTTGTTCAATTTAGTCCAAAAAATCATTGTTTAACCCGAAATTAGCCCTAATTTCTTTCTAATTTTTATAATTTAATCCAATATTTTTAGTATGGTTATATTTTTGTTCAATTTAGTGCTAAAATATTTTATTTAAACCAAAATTAACCTCGATTTCTTTCTATTTTTTAATTTAGTTCAATATTTTAAATATGATGATATTTTTTTCAATTTAATCCTAAAAATCTTTATTTAACCTAAAATTGGCCAATTTTTTCATTTTATTAATTTAGTCCAATATTTTTAATATTAAGATTTTTTTAGTCCTAAAAATCTATATTCAACTCAAAATAGACCCTTATTTCCTTATAATTTTTATAATTTAATCCAACATTTAAAATATAATTATACTTTTTGATTAACTTAGTCCTAAACATATTTATTTAACTCAAAATTAACCCCAAATTATTTCTAATTTTTATAATTTAGTCTAATATTTTAAAAATAATTATATTTTTGTTCAATTTAGTCCTAAAAATTTAACCTGAAATTAACCCTAATTAGACTAAATTGTAAAAACTATAAAGAAATGCAGGTCTATTTCGAGTTAAATATAGATTTTTAGGACTAAAATAAACGAAAATATCATCATATTAAAAATATTGGACTAAATTATAAAAATTAGAAAGGAATTGGGGTCAATTTTGGGTTAAATCAAGTTTTTTAAGACTAAATTGAAGAAATCTGTCATCATATTTAAAATATTGGACTAAATTAAAAAATAGGAAGAAATCGAGGTTAGTTTCAAGTTAAATAAAGATTTTTATGAATAAATTGAACAAAAATATAATTATATTTAAAATATTGGACAAAATTATAAAAATTAGAAAGAAATTGGGGTTAATTTCAGGTTAAATAATGACTTTTAGGAATAAATTGAACATAATATTTAAAATAGTAGACTAAATTATTAAAATTATAAAGAAATATTGGTCAATTTCGGGTTAAATATAGACTTTTAGCACTAAATTGAACGAAAATATAATTATATTTAAAATATTGGACAAAATTATAAAAATTATAAAGCAATAGGGGTCAATATGGGGTTAAATAAATATTTTGAGGACTAAATTGAACAAAAATATCATAATATTAAAAAAATTGGACTAAATTATAGAAATTGGAAAGAAATTTGGTTCAATTTCGGGTTAAATAAAGATTTTAAGGACTAAATTGAACAAAAATAAAAATTTTACAACCTTAACGTGCAATTTACCCCTTTTATTTAAGCTAGGTGATTTTTTTTATTAATTTTGAGCATTGTGCACGCCCAAAGCTTTTAATTTACCCTCGGTTGGCCTCGGTGCTTAAGGATGAGGCGTGACATCCTCCCCCACCTAAGCTCGCGACGCCCTCGTCACGTCCTCGCTGGATTGGGATGTTGCTGGAGTGCTTCCCTCGACTCCTAGCTTGCCTCTCCTTTACCCTTGGCTTAGCAGCTCGATCCTGGGCTATCATACCAGGTTGCGCCTTGCCATCAACTCCTTTGATGAAGGTAACAAGTCGCGTTCGCATGGGACATGACCTCATCAGATGAGGTCCTTCACATAGGTAGCATTTCACCCTTGTGCTAGCCTTTGGCACGGACTTAGCCCTCATGTTGCCACGATTCCCTCTCTTGGGTTTACCCTTGTTGACGCCACATTGCTTACCCTGTGCAAGCTTGGTCGGTGACTCGGCCTTACCTTCTGCCTTTGATGGTTGGTCATCTTCTTGCTCCACGTTGAGCATCGACCCTAGCTTAAGTCCCTCGATGCCATGCCCCTTGTGGTAGGAACTTCCCTCGTTCCTATCGGTGTCCTCAACCGATCAAAGTGCTGAAATCATCTGCATGGATCCCATTTGTGCACCCTCATCGCCAATGTCGGTGTCACTACCTTCTCGATGTTTGGCTAGGAGTGAACTAAGGGCTTGTCGTTGTGGGCATTCACGAGTCCAATGGTCACCGTCACAGATGAAGCAGTTGTTGGGTGGTGACTTCCTCGTACCATGATAGTCTCTAGACTTGCCCTTCCAAGGAGATGAATCTCGACCCTTAGACTTGTCCTCCTCGTGACCCTCCTTGCGATGGCTCCTCTCTCCCCCACCTTTGGCATGGCCATCCCTATCATCTTTTGGCCTGGGGGTGGACTCCTTATGGCTAGAGTAGTCGATGAGACTCTCAGCCACGGTAATGGCATCGGCTAGGTTCTGCACCCCTCGATGCCTTATCTCACTCTTTGCCCATTGTTGGAGTCCATCGACAAAGTTAAAGAGTGAGTCATTGTCGGAGAGATCGGGGATCTCAAGGACCAAACTAGTGAACTCCTTGACGTAGTCTCAAATGCTTCCTGTTTGCTTGAGCCGACGCAATCGAGCTCTTGCATCATCTTCGGCATTCTCAGGGGAGAATTGCCTTTTGAGTTCCTTCTTAAAATCATTGAAGGTAGAGATTGTGCACGTACCTCTCTCGATGTCCAGACGCCTCCTCCTTCAACAAAGCATGGCGGTGTCGGTAAGATAAAGAGCAGCTGTCTAAATCTTGGAGGCCTTATCCACAAGGCCAACGGCTCCAAAATATTGCTCTAAGCCATACAAGAAGTTATCCACTTCTTTCGTATCGCGTGTCCCTGAAAACGTTTGAGGCGTGGGCACCTCGATCCTCCTAGCCTCCACAGTGGTGCTTGGCCCCGCTGCCAAAGCATGTTTGCACAAGGCAACATCGCCTTGTAGTTCCTTAAGTTTGGCACGCATACTTTCAAGTTTTTGTTGGCAAGAATCACGTACCTTCGAGAGCTCTTCCATGAGAAGATCGCGGATTTGCCCAATCTCCGCGCGCAGGGTCTCCTCTAGCTTGATCCTCATTGCCCTCACAGCTGTGTGGATCTCGGCATCCTCTGCCTCTAGACCTTCCACTCGTTGGGTAAGGTCGTCCACCTGGGTGCTCACACCCACCACGTTCTCCTCGACGTGGGTTAGACGGGTCTCCAAGCTAGAGATCATGTCTCTTGACTTGGCTCTTGGCCTTGTCGTCACAGGGTCGACCATCACCTCGCACCCTCGTTTCTCATTCATGACCTCCGTGTCAGATGAGTTTACCACTTTGCTCTTGCCTGATTTAGCCATGTCCCGAGCGAATCGAACACGCTCTGATACCAACTGTCACAGACTTATTTATAAACAAGGCACATATGAATCTTATTTATTGGCATTTTAGCAACATTACTCGGATATGCGGATAGCTTGATGGAATCTCACATCGTCAAGTCCTACCCCGGTGCAATCTCACATCATTGGACTCTCATGGCGGCATCTCTCATCGCCACAAAGCTTGATGAATTCATCAGGACCTACCGTGGTGGAATCTCTCATCACCACTCTTACTTTGGAACGGGATAGCACTACCCCCATTCCCCGAACCAAAAAGCACGTACAAATTTTGTATATTATAGTGCACTTCTCATCTTATTGGTCGACCAATTATGTCCAGTAACAATAATCTCATCCCATGCCAATATGCGTTAAGTTTCTCAAATTTTTATTTTTGGTCAATTTAGTCCTAAAAACCATTATTTAACCCGAAATTAACCCCACATTCATTCTAATTTTTATAATTTAGTCAAATATTATTAATATTATGATATTTTTGTTCAATTTAGTCCTCAAAATCTTTATTTATCCCAAAATTGGCCATTATTACTTTATGTTTTTTATAATTTAGTCTAATATTTTAAATATAACTTTATTTATTGTTCAATTTAGTACTAAAATCTATATTTGACCTGAAAATAACCCCTATTTCTTTATAATTTAGTCCAATGTTTTGAATATATTCACATTTTTGTTCAATTTAGTCCAAAAAATCATTGTTTAACCCGAAATTAGCCCTAATAACTTTCTAATTTTTATAATTTAATCCAATATTTTAAGTATGGTTATATTTTTGTTCAATTTAGTGCTAAAATTTTTTATTTAAACCAAAATTAACCTCTATTTCTTTCTATTTTTTAATTTAGTTCAATATTTTAAATATGATGATATTTTTTTCAATTTAATCCTAAAAATCTTTATTTAACCTAAAATTGGCCAATTTTTTTTATTTTATTAATTTAGTCCAATATTTTTAATATTATGATCATTTTAGTCCTAAAAATCTATATTCAACTCAAAATAGACACTTATTTCCTTATAATTTTTATAATTTAATCCAACATTTAAAATATAATTATACTTTTTGTTTAACTTAGTCCTAAACATATTTATTTAACCCAAAATTAACCCCAAATTATTTCTAATTTTTATAATTTAGTCTAATATTTTAAAAATAATTATATTTTTGTTCAATTTAGTACTAAAAATTTAACCCGAAATTAACCCTAATTGGACTAAATTGTAAAAACTATAAAGAAATGCAGGTCTATTTCGAGTTCAATATATATTTTTAGGACTAAAATTAACGAAAATATCATCATATTAAAAATATTGGACTAAATTATAAAAATTAGAAAGGAATTGGGGTCAATTTTGGGTTAAATCAAGTTTTCTTAGGACTAAATTGAAGAAATCTATCATCATATTTAAAATATTGGACTAAATTAAAAAAATAGGAAGAAATCGAGGTTAGTTTCAAGTTAAATAAAGATTTTTATGAATAAATTGAACAAAAATATAATTATATTTAAAATATTGGACAAAATTATAAAAATTAGAGAGAAATTGGGGTTAATTTCAGGTTAAATAATGACTTTTAGGAATAAATTGAACATAATATTTAAAATAGTAGACTAAATTATTAAAATTATAAAGAAATATTGGTCAATTTCAGGTTAAATATAGACTTTTAGCACTAAATTGAACGAAAATATAATTATATTTAAAATATTGGACAAAATCATAAAAATTATAAAGCAATAGGGGTCAATTTGGGGTTAAATAAATATTTTGAGGACTAAAGTGAACAAAAATATCATAATATTAAAAAATTTGGACTAAATTATAAAAATTGGAATGAAATTTGGTTCAATTTCGGGTTAAATAAAGATTTTAAGGACTAAATTGAACAAAAATTAAATTTTTACAACCTTAACGTGCAATTTACCCCTTTTATTTAAGTTAGGTGATTTTTTTATTAGTGACACGTGGTGTGTTATGATTGGTCCATGAAATTTTTTTAACGGGAGTTAACAATAGAGAACAACTAAGGTCGCGATTTAAAGTTCAGGGGGCAAAACGTTTTGAACGATTTGAATCGATAATTAGAAATTTATTCTATTTAGATATTTATCTAAGAATTAAAAAGAGTTGAACTAGCTAAATTTTTTTTGAGTGGTCTAAAGGTGATTATAAGATAGTATTTGTTTATACATATTCTTAACTCTTTGACAATGGATATACACCTTGTAAACAAAGCGATTTGAACTCGTGTCTCCTAAGATGAACATCATCCGCTTTTCCACTGGGACACTTGTTAGGTTCTTGAACTAACTAAAATTGATGTAATCGGTAAAAGATGAATTATATAATATTTTTACTTTTAAAATTTTTATAGTTTAATATTCTTATTTTACATTTATCATTAAGTAATATGTATATGTTTATTAATTATTTGTAACACCCCTTACCCCGGGTTAGTAATAACCCGGTTCAAGAGTATTACCAAGACAAGACAAGGCAAGGAAAACAAGGACTCGTCCTATTAATGAGTTCCTTAACTATCAAGCAACAAAGCATACACTACTTAGCTAACAAGAAACATCATTTGATTACATTACAAGACAAGCCAAACATGTGATCCATTTTAAACTTTCATTAGCATTTACACTTCATGACATTCGAATGATTAGATATACACTAGATGATCAAGTTTGAATTCATACTCCATATACAAGGCAAGTTATTTCAATTGAAGCTTAATTAGACATGATAAACATCATAGTTCATTTCATTCAGAGTTAGATCTTAGACAAGATTCATGTATCCTATTCGGCTTAAACATGAACAAGAGGTAAGCATGTAGGCATGGTTTCAAGTAGAACTTAGCATATTTAACAATTTCTTTGACTTGTAATAGGTCATAATTCAATACACTAGTACTACTCATTCATTCAATTCGGAAATCAAGATTGGTTCACTAAACATGTTCCATTCAAACTTTTACAACCCAATCATACCTGATACTTAATCAAGGCAAGATAGACTACACAAGGAACACTTCAATCTAACAAAATAGGCGCAGCAATTCATTGACATTCATAGCAGATTTATAATGTATACATACCAAACTTTAAGTCTTAAACATAGTTACATGATAGGCCCATAAAGGACATGTTTATACAAACATTCAAGGTATCAAAATGCATGATTAACTACGTCTATATACAATACTAGTGCCACCTCCTAGGAGACTACAATAGATGTATAAAAACGTACTTTGTTTCTTGCTTGTGAAGTTTCTTTAAGGACAAGGTATCTTACTTCTCAAGAGCGATAAGTACAAAGCTTGTACTTAGTGAGGTAACTCCTAAATATAATCAAATTTCAAGTATGTTTAGTTACTTATCAAGACAACCTAACTAAGGCTTTCAAGAGTGAGATCATTAGATAGTCATAAGAGCATGTAGTACACATTTTTCATATCAATCAAACTAACAAGTGAAAGTAGATATGGATTTCCATTCGGTCAAACAAGAATCAATAGGCATGATACACATTTCAATCAAACAAGGAGAAATAAGCATGGTATTCCATTCGATCACCAAGAAACGATAAGCAAGAGATTTCCATTCAATGATCAAGGGTCACTAGGCATAGATTTCAAATCAAGTATTAACATGGTAGATTATCAAGCTATCATACTTAAATAACAAGAAATCAAGAAGTTCATAACTTTGGTAACAAGTAACAAGATTATCAAGTCCATTTAAACTTATTTATTTCTTTAGCACAATCCTTGGTTCATAGTTTGCTATGTATTTGAGTCTCCAACCAACTGTCACCACAAATGCACCGTAGTGCTGGTCAACCCTCCTACTGTCGCTAAAGACCACATAAGTACCCTCTGTCTGTCGCCAATTAGGGGCCTTAGCCCTGGACCCTAGTCCACCCTTACACAAGAGCTCTAGACTCTAAGGTATGCCTTCCTACCTATACAACTAGTAACCAAGGATGTCCATTCTTTTAATTTGAGTTTCAAGTTTACATATTCAAGTTCAAGTCAAGCATGTCTTATTCAAGTATTCATTCGAGCAAGATCAAGACAATTTCATTCATGAAAAAGGTCCTTAGACCATTAGAGCCTTAGCTCGCATTCAAGCATTAATAGTATCATGGTTGCTAGCATTTTCAAGTCTCTATTATACAAGGATCAGATCATTCTATGTGTGATAAGCATCAAGATTCAAGAAATCATTTCATATATGCTTGCATTTTGAAACATGGATCAAGAAACAATCAAACATGAATCAAACATTCATTCTAGCATCATACTATATATATATATATATATATGCATGATGCAGTAAGTTATAATGCCAAACAAGGTTGGTTAGGACCTAGTCCTAACCCTATGGTTAGTTACACTCACAATACAATCCAAGAAAGCTAGTTAGTCTCTTGAATGGTTATCCCTTTGTTTTTAGCTTTTGGATGATTTTCCATTTCTTCTTCCACCAAGTTCACACCTTACTCTAGCAATTCATGATCAAACACACTTATCACTATGTATACATAAGACAATTCAACATGGCAGCAAGCTTACTTCAATACATATAGATATATACATACATAACAGTCAACATTTCAATAAACAAGACTAGGCATGATCTAATTGTCCCAAACTGTTACCAAAACAGTTAAATAAAATTGTGTACAATACATTTTCAAACTAGCTAGACAGCTGCTACCTGGCAGCTTACACACTACATGCTTAAACATGCATATCATTCATTTCTTACGTCGGAATTTCAATTACTTTATACCGTTGGAAAGCTTATTCAATCCTCTATACAGTCATATAAACCTTACAATTTAATTCTTATCCATTTAATACAGTTCATTACTTAAGATCAGGGTAGATTTTAATTCTGGACAGTTTGCACTGTCCAGATGTTTCCAATTATAGTTTTCAGTACACTATCCAGAATTCAATTCAGTTTTCTTGTAATGAAAATAGACATATAAAAGCATCATACATGAAATTTTCAGCCTTAAATTCTTTGTATACAATTTATGCTGAATTTTTAAAGTTACTGCCCAGAATAGAGCATTTTGGGCAGGTTTGCACTAGATCATGTTTAATCTCTTAGATTCATTAAATTCAAGTCCTGGCATAGATTTCCAGCTTTCATACATGTCTATACACATTTTAGTCAGTCCATATAGATTTATCAAAGCGATCTAAACGGAGCATGTTGTTCATTTAACTCAATTTAACATGTTTATACAATTTTAATTTCAATTCAACAAAACAGTTTCAAGCTAGACTATCCTAGTTTCATGCTTTTGATTCTTCATTTCCAGCATCTAACACAACCATTTGAGCATATATTTCAACCTAATCATGCCATCTAACAATTTTAAGATCAATTTCAATAATTACACATGGGCCGATTTCATGTTCATATAATTTCCAGCATTCTATATACTCAAATCACAATTCTTCTTCAAATCAAATAACACAAACATGACATTCACAAAAGAATCAAAAAATTACCTTACTCACTAAACTAGCTAGACTTAAATTTGAAGCTAAACCAAGCTGAACAGCATGGATTCAAGCTTTTCCCCCTCAAGCTCTCTTTTCTCTCTTGTCTCTAGATGGTTTCGGGTAGAATGGTGAAAGAGAGAGGGTTGGTTGATCACTATCTAATTTTCCCTAATGAATTGACCAAATTATCCCTTAATTATTCCACTAATAAAGATTAATCAAGGACATTTGTGGGATATTAGGAATTTGGCATGCATTCCTTATATTTGCTAGAGTTTTCAAGTTAGTAACTTTAATTTGGTCACTTGTTCTTTCAATCTTCCAATTAAGTCATAATTCAACTGTCTTTTGTTCTCTTTTTAATTCGGTTCTTCAATTCCTTGATTTTTACACTTTGATCCTTAATTAGATTTTATTCAATTGTGACTTATTTCACTATTTAGAGATTCAAATTGGTAGCAATAATCCTAGGCCCGGTTTAGGGTGTTACAGTATTGATTTTGTTGTCCATGTATCATCTACATAAAAATTTTGTATATGTCCATACATTTTTGGATAGATAAAATTTATAATGATAAATTTAGCCTAAATATTTATATTTATATTTATATTTATTATTAAATTAGATATTGTCATTTTTAGTTAAATTTAACCCTAATTTTTAACAAAATTGTCAAATCAATTTTCAATGAAACTATTGATACTATTTATCTTAATAAATTTTTTAAAATTATAAAAATATTCAAAAAAAATTGAAAAGTTTATAAGAATTCCAAAAGAATCATTAAAAATTTAGTGTATACATAGACGGTCATGTGTGGTGACATGTCTTTTGTATTTATCATCTTCCATTGACGGCAGTAGCCATAATAATAGCAAATTAAAAGTTCAACGGCAGTATTACAGGTTTTAAAAATTCGATGACTAAAATATAAAATTCTTAAAGTTCACGAATCATTTATGCAGTTGACCCAAAATTTTAATTCCATTATCAGTATTTCTATGTAAAAGTAGTGTTTCAATCTTTATACAAGTTAATCCAACGAGTGACTCTAGTAAAAAATGTGATAGTGTTCATCCTAAGAAACCCAGATCAAACCACGTGTGTGGCCCTAAAGTATTTTTGCTAAAATAAGTGCCTAAAGTTTCCAGCGATACAATTTTAAGTGTCCGATCGTTTAAAAAATGGTTACCCAATAAGAATGTGACATGTGACATATTTTTTATTATTATTATTTGGCTTAAACCAAAAATAGGTGCTCAAAGTATGCATTTTTTTAACTTTAGGGGCCTAAAGTATTATTTTGTAAAAATAAGTGCCCGAAGTTTCAAAAGTTATAATTTTAGGTGCCTGTCGTTAATGGGTGTTAAAATCTTTAACCAACCAATGCTTGACATGTGGCACTAATTTGATTTTTTTAATTTAAAAAAAACACCCAAAAAATTCAGTTTATCATAAAATCTCAAAATTTTGAAATTTTTACAAAACAGTCTACAAATCCCTAAAATTACCCAAACCTAAACCCTCAGATCGTTACCGCTTTCGCCGCCAGTCGCCGCCCCTGAGCACACTCCTTTAGTCGCCGGACCAAGGCGGTTATTTCTCCCAACACGACGTCGCCTAAAATGGCGAACAGCGTGCGAGCTGAACGTCAGTTTCGCGTTCAACGTTCGGCTGGACGTCGTTCGCTGTTTTCGGCGACGCCGTGTTGGGGAAAATGACTGCATTGGTTCGGCGACCAAAGGGGTGTGCTTAGGGGTGTGCTTAGGGGCGGTGATCAGCGGCGGAAGAAGCATCAATTTGGGTTTGGGTTGTTTTAGGGATTTAGTGTAACACTCGGGTTTAGGTGTCGGGAGTTGAGTGTGAGAATCGGGTTCGAGTCGCAGGCTCGTTTTAAAATTAAATTGGGCTTGGTTTTAATTAAAAGAGGCTTGAGATATGATTAAAGGCAAAATAGTAATTTTAAAATAAGGGAAAAGATGAGTAAAAAGTGCCTTTTTGACAAAAAAATATCACCATCTTCTTCTTCCTTTCATGTTTTCACGACAAAACCTCCCCCAAACCCTAAGTTACTATTCCATCAAATTTCTTCACCATTTCAAGAGCTCTCTTCAAGGTAAGATTATTTTTGACTTCTCCTCTTTATTCTGAACGTTTCTATGGCTTTATTTTCGCATAAACACTATTTTTGAAGTTTTCAAGTTTTCAAAAGTATAAGAAAAAGGTTGAAGCTTTGATGGGTTTTCATGTGGGTTTTGATTTGTAAAGTTAATAGGTGTTTTAATCTTTCCCTTAAGTACATTATATGTGAAAATGGTGAGGTTTTGAGGAAAATCCCGAAATGGGTTTTTGTGGGTATTTTAAAAGGTTGAAAAATTGGGTTTTTGAGGTAGTTTGGTGTAGGAGAGTGGGGCTGATGTTATAGTGATGCTTGAGGGTTGTTTTGAAGGTGTTTAATGATGATTTGGGTGTTGAGATTAGTGATTTTCTGCTGGGTTGTGTGGGAGTCTGAAAATGAGGATTTTTGGGTTGGTTCTTGGTTGGAAATGTAGAGAAATGGCTTTGTGGTTGTAGTTTGATTTGTGACAGTGTTTTGTGGATGATTTGGTTGAGTAATGTGTTGTTTTTGATTGATTAGAACCAAGGGAAATCGTTGGAGAAGCTTTGGGCTCGATTCCGAGAAGTTTGGAGGCTTGATTTGGCTTTCTCGGTTTGCTTAAGGGTGTTCGGTGAGTGGTTTGTTTAAAATGGTTTTAAATTGGTTCAAGTGTGTGGTTGCAGTGTTGGATTGTGCTTGGTAGGCCAATCCAATGTGGAGATTAAGTTGGTAGCTTAATCTCTTGTTTGCTTTATGAGTTTTTGCTTAATGTGCACAAATGTGGATTTGCGTAGTATGTGTTCGATTAAGCATGTTGTGATATATTTTGATGTTGTTCATTGATGATGATATGTTGTGTGCCATGATCTTGAAATCATGGTGATACTCGTATAGTATGATTGGCACTAGTTATTTACCGGGTATAAATGATCGATCATTAGGATGAGTGTGCACACGGTAAGAGTCAAATTCGTGCGTAGCCTTGGTGACGTGTAGTCATCAAGGAGTACGGTGAGGTAATATTCCACCAGAAAATGTTAGCATGTGATGATGAGTGTAATCTCATCCATGAGTGAAAACAGTGATGAGTGTAATCCCACCGGAATGTAATTGTTGTTGAGTACGTTAGGGGTGAAAATCTCAACAGAAGTTATCCGCATATCTGAGTAAGCTAATAGTTGTCAATATACTTGTTCATGTGTGGTTGTTGTGTAAGATACTTGTTATACCTTGTTTAGCATAACATGAGGTAAGATGCCATGTTCATGCATTCTTGTAACGTTGGCTATGTTGCTATGTTGGTGAATATGTATGCCTTGTGTATGTTTCATGGATGCCATGCTTGAACCCTGCATTGTCGATGTTTTGTTTTAGAGCTCCCTCACTAAGCTTCTAGCTTACGCTCTCGTTTTCGACAATGCATATCATTAGTGTGGAGTTAGCAAGGAGCAAGAAAAGGACATCCAAGCGCGTTTGTGGTTGCTCAAGTATGGTTTTAGGAAATAAAGCAGTAGTTTAGCAATAGGGATGCTACATGTTGTAGAAGTGTGTATCTAGACTCCTATGTATTGTCTTTATTTTGTTAATGCTTTTATGATTTGGATTTGTAAACCATATTTATGTGTTGTCTTGAAAGTATGTAAACCTTGCTTCATGAATGCTTATATTTTGTATTTGAAGGCATGTAACCTTGTTTTTATGCTATGTGATGAGGATGATGTTTCCTTGAATGAATGGCCTTGATTGTGTATGCTTTATAGTTAATCATGTTTGTAGTAGGATGGGATGCCTTTAGATTATGTGTATGTTTGTTGTTACTTGACTCTTGTGGTTTTGGGGTATGTTTGGGAACACTTGGAGATGCAGAAAACTGTCTTTAGGGTCACACAGAGTGCAGGCGTTTCCAAAAGCGTGTGATGGTTTCGGAACGGGTATAACTCCAGGGATACTCGTATCCGAACGGGGGTAGTGTCATTTCGACACGATTCGACACTGTGAGCTCCCGTTTCGGTACGCGTTTCGATACAGATTGCTTCTGTGAGTGCCTGTTTTGAAACCTGTTCCGGAACGCTTTGTTACTGGAGACCCCCGTACCGGAACGGAGTGGACCGTATCGGTACAACTTGGTCTGGCTTTTGAACTGGAGCCCACGTATCGAAACAGGCAAACATGTTTCGAAACGCAGGCTTGTATTTGGGCTTTTTAGCATCTTCAAAGGTTCTCGGATGTCGGGTTTTAGTCTCGTTGGTTGTATGTTCCCTTGTTAAGTTTATGTGCATCGTTTATGTATAGTTTTGGTTTCGTAAGCATGCAATTGGACATAACATGTCACTCGGTAAATTTGTATTACCTTACGCCTCGTTTGTATCTTTTCCTTTATCTTTTCCGTTGTCGTTTCTCACATAGGACTAAATGATACGTTTAGACAAGATAATCAATGAAAAAAATATGGCTGCTAATCGAAGTGGAGCCTTAACGGGTTTCGCTTCGGTTTTCTCTGTGTAATCTGCTCGGACCGGTCTGTCGTCTAGCCCGGGACGAGGGGGGTTACATTTAGGGACTGATTTGTAAAAATTGTAAACTTTTAAGATTTTATGAAAACCAAAAAGTTTTTTGCTTTTAATTTTAAATTTGAAAAAAAAAAAAATTAAATATATCACGTGTCAAGCATTGATTGGTTAAAAAAATTAACACATATTAGCGGTAGGCACCTAAAATTATAACTTTTAAAATTCCAGGCACCTATTTTTATAAAATAATATTTTAGGCACCTAAAGTTTAAAAAAGGCATATTTTGGGCACATATTTTTGGTTTAAGCCTTATTATTTTAAATTTTTTTAAAAAACCCAAAATTTCAAAAAAAAAAACTCAAATTCCTAATACCCAAAACTATAAATTGACGCCGCAACCGCCGCTGTCACTGGAGGTCGCCCCTTATTTCTCCCCACTACTCATCGTTGGTAACCAATAGGAAGAGTGCCAATTGGACGAAAAATGTGAATGGTTCTATTCAAACGATGTTCGATTGACACACTTACCGACGGTCGAAGACGATGGGTGGTTAGAAAAAATAGGCGATGGCTTTTGGCTATAGTAGTGGTTATTTTTTATGACGCCAACGACAATTTGAAGAATTTATGGTTTTGGGTATTAGAGATTTTGGATTTTTTTAGAACTTTTAGTTTTTTTAATTATATTCTTTTTTTAATTTTTTAATATAATAATAAAAAATATGTCAAGCGTCACGTTCTTATTGGGTAACAATATTTTAACGGTCGGGCACTTAAAATTATAACATTTAGAATTTTAGGTAGCTATTTTTACTAAAAAAATAATATAGGCACCTAAAGTTTAAAAAAGGCATACTTTGGGCACATATTTTTGGTTTAAGCCTTATTATTTTAAATTTTTAAAAAAACCCAAAATTTCAAAAAAAAAAAACTCAAATTCCTAATACCCAAAACTATAAATTGACGCCGCAACCGCCGCTGTTACTGGAGGTCGCCCCTTATTTCTCCCCACTACTCATCGTTGGTAACCAATAGGAAGAGTGCCAATTGGACGAAAAATGTGAATGGTTCTATTCAAACGATGTTCGATTGACACACTTACCGACGGTCGACGACGATGGGTGGTTAGAAAAAATAGGCGATGGCTTCTGGCTATAGTAGTGGTTATTTTTTATGACGCCAACGACAATTTGAAGAATTTATGGTTTTGGGTATTAGAGATTTTGGATTTTTTTTAGAACTTTTAGTTTTTTTAATTATATTCTTTTTTTAATTTTTTAATATAATAATAAAAAATATGTCAAGCGTCACGTTCTTATTGGGTAACAATATTTTAACGGTCGGGCACTTAAAATTATAACATTTAGAATTTTAGGTACCTATTTTTACTAAAAAAATAATATAGGCACCTAAAGTTTAAAAAATATATTGAAAAATTAAAAAAAATGTTAATGACATTTTACCAAAAAGATATCAGAGCACCTATTTCTCATTTAAACATATTAAAAATATATCAAAAAAGTTACAAGTTAAATTTAACTAAAAATTAAAAAAAATGTTAATGACAAAAAAGATAAAATTGTAACGGGCTTTGGTGAAAATGATGTGCGAATTCCTTGTAAAAAAGAGGTCTTGGGGAAATCTAAAACTTTAGCAACACTGGATCAAAATCATTTCTCCTTAAAAGCTAATTGAGAATTTTTAATCTACCATGATTTATACATTTCACAAATACTCCTATAATTTCATCCCTTTTCTCTCCTATGCTGACAACCTCTCTCTAATCCCTTTTGGTGACATACAATCCTAAAATCCAGCATTTGCAAGAATGATAACATACATGCCCATAATGTTACCAACAACACCTTTTCTAAATACAATCCAACTTTTGCTTATGTTGCCCAAATCCCATCTGCTTCGAACATGCTAAAAGCTACCAACAATTTGTGACGCATCTAGTGATATTAGATTTAATCATCCATTCATATCAAATGTCACATCAATTAATTGCTTGCAGATGCACAAAGCTTGGTTTCCACAAATACATGAAATCAAAACTTTTACATTGACGGCAGCCATGAATAATTTTACATTCCAGATTCTATCATGGGGCGAGCTAAATTTGACGCGTCTTATGTTTAGACTGCGATTTGGCAACTTTCTATCCAACAAGGGACCAGATGCAAAAATCCACAACAAATTAAAGTGAGAAAAGATCAACTAAGTTATCTACTGCAATTCGGATGCAACCTTATAATTCTTTCAGACTTCCACTCTTACAATGTTTGTTGCTGCCTGCTGCATACTCACAGCTGCTCCATCGGTTGCCCACGAGAGTAAGTTTGTTCTCCATCTGATAATCAAATACACCAACAAAACAATGAGCCTCCACGGTGTACAGGAATTAAGACATGATTTACTTTGTATGCACCAGAGTTGAAATGGCATCATTAGAAACCAAAAAACCAAGTTGTGCATGTCCAGGCTTACATTCTTCATTCAATTTCATTTGTGATGCACATCTTATAATATTAATCCATCTCTCTAATAAGCCCGTATAGACTATCTGCAGCATACAGAAGAAATAGAGCACTATGTATACATATATTGGTTACCACTATCACCATCAGATGCATCAGCAAGCCTCGCAATAGCATCAATGAGTGCTTGTTCATGTTCCTGCATTACATAAAATGGTTAAGTTTTGCAGTCCTAAGCGATGGAAGGAAAGATATTCTAAGGTGTTTGAATGAATGACAAACTTACTTTCAGCGTCTTCTTTGCCTTCTCAAGCTCATGGGGATCAGGATGGCTAGCATCGAAAACCTTCTCCACCTTTTAAAGGAATCAAATCAAATTAGAAAGCAACATATAATGTAAATTATCTCAAGCTGATGTGTAATGAAATCAGTTAAGCCGGCTCTCCATAAATACCTCCTTTACTAGAGCCTCTGTGTTTAACAACTCAATATCATCGGAAAGTTTCTTCGCAATACCATTCTGTAATGGAAAAGATTCTTTTCTGCATGGGCCCTTCACTGAACCTCTGCCTCTTCCAGGACCTGGAGCAGGAGCACCATGACTGAAAGATTTCTTAGCTCCATGTAAACCATGGCCTCCCCGAAAAGATATGCCTGGGTCCTCACCATCCCATCTGATGTCATCTGGAGAAATCTGTAAACATTAGGAGTTCAATATTGTTCTCAATAAAATGTATATGGAAAGCTATTCGCACTAAGATTTCCACTTTGATGAAGCAGTAGAACCATTGCCAGCTTTAGATTATCAAAATCAGCTCTTCTAAAACGATACCAATTAAAAACAAATATCAACGCACTTCAAATCTTCAAATAATAAGCAATAAGAAGATTAGTATCATAATCCCTATATGGTTTTCCTGGTATAGCTTAGATTAAAAATATGGTAAATCAAGATGATAAAAAACTTGATATGAAAAGCACGGAAATGAAGGATATGAAGAATACCGGGCATTGATGCCATCAGGAATGGCAACCGAAATATACAATTCATAGGCATCTATAAGGGCTCACTTTCTAGCAAACTATGAAGACAGACAACTAAAAACGAAACCACTAAACAAATGCACAATCAAGATTGCTAGAAAAATAACACCAGGACCACTTAGAATATAAACTTGAATAATACTAAATAATGGTTACAAATCAAGAAATAATAACTATAAGGTTATAATAAAAAAAAACGTTCCTTTTTGAACCCAAAAAAACATTCTTTGGGTTAACTTCAAGTTGACTGTCAATCTTATATTTGCTTGCTTTCAGATAGACCTTTTATTACGAGGTCACTAGAGTATGACTTCATAAGGCTTCAAATCTCTTCACCAATGCCTACAAACTTCAGCTCAAACAAGGCATAACTAACTTCCAAGTTCCAACTTCTAATGTATGGCATAAAAAATGTGGACAAATAAAATCCAATAATGAGGTATTATTTCCCTGCAACATGTTTCACAAACTCCATAAATAATGTTTAATAGGATTTGCCACCTACTGTGTGGGCATTCTAGAAGTGCTTTAAAAGGGAAGAGACATGTACCTGGTTAGAACCAGTTAGTTTCTTATAAGGTATGCCCCCCTCCTTAATAATATGTTTTTATTTAAAAAGAGAGAAATTTACATACACACATATATATATCTTTTTTTATGTTAATGTTAGAACTTAGAATATTTGGTATTTATTTAAATTTAGCAACACAGTATAGGTAACACTTAATGAGTGACACAAAATAGAATCAAGAGCAGTATACACTATACACTATCAATATAAACTAGCAAAATCATATTTGTCTACACATTGTAACTTTGCTGCTGCACAAAGAAATGACTAGCACACACAAGTGACAAACTTCAAGATAAAAAATCATATATACTTTACCTCTTTGAGATCAACCCATTCCCAAGTCTCATTTATTGTATTTATATCATACACCAGAGCATGTCGACCCTGTAAAACAACAATAAAATATACCAATGATGGCTTACCAATAACACAGAATTAATAGATACAGTTCTATAAAGCCTTTCACAACTGTTACCGTATAATAAACTTGTATTGCATAAAGATCAATCCTTTTGTATGACTATGGGTGCCTTAATATCTAATAAAAGAATTTTCCTAAGTTACTGTGAATTGAAAGGAAAATAGTGTTGATACTTCATCCCAGCTCAAAAGATTGAATTTGACAGACTGCAGATAGATTAGCAAAACAGAAACATATAATATAGTTGCAAAATTGGGAAATAAAAAGGTGCTGTATAAATCTTTTGATTTGCATGTCAACAAAAGGTGCATATAGAATAGCAAAACAAAGACAAAAAAAATAACTGCAACATTGGGGACTGAAAAGGAATCAAATTCTTTTGATTTATGTCAAGTAATGACATAAACAAACAGACAATGTGCAGCTCTGACCAAGCCTTACGTTTCATGCATATAATTTAAACGTTCGGTGTTTTAAAATTTTCATTATCAACTATAAGCTCCAGCTTAATATAAGTCTAACAGAGAGTGACAGAAGATGTTTTTGTATGCTTTGAATATACCTCAGATCGATTGTAATCAGTGATTACAGCCTCATAAAAATGGTTGTCTTCAGGCCATCTGGTCCACACTTTCCTTCCAATTAAGGGATCAAAAGTTGCTCCTTCACCACGCTCATTGGCCAAAAGGCCAGCAACAGTACCTCGGTTGTTGAATTGCCTACTTCCAGCAGAAACTGCAGTAGGGTAATGCATAGGCTTTGCTGAGGATAAGCCAGGCAATGATTGACCCTGTAGGGGAATTTTTCAAGTATATCAAGTCAATGTTCACATTTGCATTTCTATCATGAAAAAAAGATCAGTGCTTCATGCATGTGGTCCCTGTTCTAAAGCAGCTTTGCTAGCTAGCATCCAAAGAAGAAAGCTTAATACAAATAACTACTAATAATGAGAGCTCTATAAACCTTGTTATTGCACCAGAAATGGTAAGAGATATACCGACTGAGATGTCTTCTGTTTCTTGCGGGATGCCGAAACAGTTGGACTAGGCAAAACACCGTGGACAGTATGAGATGCACCAAGTCGTGCAGGCTGGTTCCCGCCAGTTTGTCTCCAGTCCCTGCTAGCAATGCCCGTTTATAACTCGTTAAACAGAATAAGATATGACAAGGCCATTGATTCTATTCCAGGCCACTAAAAATTCAGGCTAATTCGTGAAGCATTCAAACCTTATCCTTCTGATAATATCATCAGAGTTAACCTTAGTCAGAAGCTCTCTATGCTCATCATCCGACACCCTCAGTTCTTTCCTAAGTTCTGTTATCAGGCCTTCCTTTTCCTAAAGATGCCAACATATGCCACATCACACACACCGATCAACATGAAATAAATAGGAAAGCCGAAAGCCTATCAAAACCAGTAAGTGTAGAAACAGAAAAGTAAATACCCAAGTAATGGCATCAGATTGAGCTTTAAAAGCACGCAAAACAGCACAATAAGCTTCTTGTTCTAGTAGATGTATTTGGGTCTCCATGTCAGAATGCATCCTAGAATGTGAAGCAGAACCTATGATAGATCTTCCATTTCCAGCAATACTACCCCTAATTGAAACTCTAGTTGGATGTGATGGAGGTAGATCATCATCAGTACCTGTAGACATTTCAGATAAAATTATGCACAATTACGCTGCAAACAGGCATCGTAGGGCAATAACTAGTTTCTAAATGCTATTGTTTAAAAGGTTTAAAACAAGGAAATGCAGTCTAATAAATACAGGTAAAAGAGTTGGAAATTATTGGATCTATAATGAATCTTCTTGTATACTATTATAAAAGTAAATCAATATATGCATAGAAACTCCCAACGTTTACTAGGTTTCCATGTCAAGGAGTAGAGAGTCAAGGGGACTATAAACAATATGGTCAAATTAGAAGGCAATGTAAATATGATTGTGGATACTATAGCTGGTCGGGAAGGAAACCAGACCCAGAGCTCACGGTGCAAAACCTAGTGGACAACTCAAACAATCATAGAATAAAATTTATTGGTAGAGGCAGCGACTAAACCCGAACATAGACAATAAACCGGACATAGAAAGATACCAACTAAGTAGAAAATTTATTGCAACAGTTCTAATAAATAACACGGTTTCTAAAACTTAGCTTCCGCTTGCATTATTCTAACAATAGATAGCTGTTCATTCTCAAGCATCGACCAACTAAAACTCTAGCATATTGTGGGAAAATAATTGAAAAAAAAAAGAAAAGAGTTTTTTATAAGACAGGGAAAAAGAATACGTTTTATATCATGGATTTCTCTATCTCCGAATCCCAATTAGAATTCAAGGAAACGCGTTCTAATAAAACCTAAAAGCTGGAAACAAACAAAACCCAGAAAGCAAAAGAACAGGGCAGGATTTCCAAGATAAAATTGAACAAAAAGCCAATGACCCCAATTAAACCCTGAACCCTCATTCATCATCTTATCCCCCACCCAAACCCCAAAAACCATATGCACCCATTATCCAATTCTCGAAATCGAAAGAAAAGGGGTGAAGAAAAAGAAACCGAGAAACAGCAGGCATTGTTCAATACAATAATATGGCATTAATAAATGCAACATACCACTACTTTCGCAAACTTCATAGTCCATACCGAGAAAAAGAAATAAAAAAATAACGAAGCAGCAAAAGATCTCTGGTTCGTTGAAAGAAAAACCCTAAGGAGAAGTTGCGGAGAGAAGAAGCTGCTGACGATGCAATCAATCCGATGCAAATAGAAAGTAGAAGTAGAGAGAATCAGAGAGAAAGTGGGAAGGCTTTTTTTATATAATTTTGGAAAGAGATTCGATTGGGGATTTTATAGGGGAAGGAATAGGAGGGTTGAGGCAGGGGAAAGAGAAGGGAGGGAGGGATTTTTGGACTTGAAATTTTAGACTTGTTCCCTTTTCGAAGAGTTTCTTTGCTCTTGCTTGCTGTCGTTTTTTGTGTTTTGTAGTTGGGGTCCAGTTGCAGTTGGGACATGTTTCTGGTCCAAACAATCTTTGTATTACTACTGGATTCAGTTTTGTCTTTGCCTTTTGGGCTTCATGCATGCCTTCATTTTATTTTATTTATTTTATTTTTTTGATCAAATTCATGCATGCCTTTATTTTTCTTTATCCACTTTGGGCTCTATTATTAATACTTGTATGTTTCTTTATAAGTTCTTAGCCTATGTGATTATGGTTAATTATTTTTTATTTAATTTATATGAAGTTTCTTATGATATTCCACTTCCTAATATCATATTTTTAATTTCTTTTTTATGTTAAAACAAGATTTTGTTGTGAAAAATGAGTTTTTGGAAGGCTTAATGATGGAATCTTGATTTATTGAGTAAACTTAAGTGTTTGGATTGGGTTATGAAGTTTTCTTATAGGTTATTAATAATTTAATCTTAATTTTTTATAATTAATTGATTTGGTTAATTTTAGTTGAGGTATAAAGTAAAAAATAACCTCTATTATATTTAACATATAACCTCAAAGCTTCGATCACCGGCTTAATTGCCATTTTCCCCGTTTTCAATGTCGGGACGTAGCTAATGAAACCGGACAAAGAACTTGTCAACCTCAAAACTCAGATCTCCCCAAGTTCTTGTCTCTATCTTTACAGAAAAATCCTCCCTGCAATTTCTCTCAGTATGAAAACTCTAACACCCATATATTTGACCCTACTTCTTCTTCTCCCTCTTTTAGCCACCTCTTCCATACACGACCTCCTCCAGAGAGAAGACTTGCATGTTGGTCTTTTTCCGGACAATGTTAAATCCTATAAATTCGACGACTCTGATGGTTGCCTCGAAGTTCACCTGGAAAATCCGTGCATGGCTAAGTTCGACGGGAGGGTGCACTTTGATTGTGTGGTGACGGCTAACCTTAGCTACGGTGGAGGCATCAATATTAATGATCCTTCTTCCGAGCTTATTTTGTTCCATATCGGCGTTGCTCATAAACAATTGTCCCTTTCTCCCTTTGAAGATCCTTTTGTCTGCAAGCATCAATGTAATCTTTTTTCTCTGATTTATCTGAAAATAGGCTTAGATCTTTGAAGGTTTAGTTTGTTTTTTCTTTTAGGATTGTGTTGCAACTATGTTTGCTAATGCAGAAGTTGTGGCAAAAAATCTTGGGAGGAAGGAGATGAGATTTCAAGTCCAGAAATGATTGGTTGATTCATTCCATTGCTTCATATTTCAAGAGAGATTTTGTTTCCCTTATGTTCTGTTTGCCTTTTTGTTTCATGGTATTTGTAGAGATGTGTGTAAAGATGGAAAATGAAATATCAGATTTTCACAATCAAGTGATGGCTTTGAGTTCGACAAGTTTCCTGTTCGGTTTGAAAGTGGGGAAGAGGGAAATTAACCCAGTGAACAAAGCTTTGAGGTTATATGTTAAATATATTATTTGGTAAAAAAATATATATAAGAGGGTTAGTTGTATTGCTAAGCATTATGCCTCCAATCAATCGAACTCGGATTCGATTCCCAGCTTCCTCAGTTGTGCATGTTTTATCCTTTCTTATCCCTTTAAACCAATCAGATGTGGTTAAAAAATAATATAAATTAAATACAAAAATATTTTTTTTGAAAAAATTTGTGATGCATGTCAGCATCTCCATACACGTGGCATCGCCACATCAGCAAGTCATACCATGCAGATATGCCACGTCAGCAAAGGGAGTTAACCGTTAGTTGACTGACGGTTTTCATCCAACGAGGGTGAATTTTAAACGAAAATGAAATGTTAAGGATTTGTTTGCACCAAAAAAATAGGTGTTAAAGTGACCGAAAGGTCAAACGTTAGGGGCTATTTTTGACTTTATGCCTTTAGTTAATTGTTTTTTAAAGACGAATTGTGAATTTGTGGTTATTTGGTTTCCTATTGATACCTATTTTTTGGAAGAATATTTGGGGATTATTAGAGTTGTTTTAGGATTGGAATTAAAATTTTAAATTTGGTTAGAAGTTGAAAGGATATATATCATTATTTTGGGAATTTTAGGTATTTGAAAGAACTTTGGGTTGATGATTAGTTTATAATAAAGTTGCTGGAATTTTTTAGATTTATTTTGATGATGAATTATATTGTTAATGAGTTGTAGACACTTCGGAACCGATTATGAAATTGACTTTCGTTCGGTGATATCGGCAAATTGGCAAAGCTTTCGACGTTAGAGCGAATATAAATATATTTCTACACCACCTTTTACCTTTGATTTTGTCTTTTTTGTATATATTTTTATCTTTATTTAGCATTTCACGTGCATTTATGGTAGTTTTGTATTTTTATCTCTTTTCGTTAGTACTTGGCATATTAATGTCGAGATAGAGTTATCTGACATGTGTGCTAGTGCGTGCAAAAAAGTTAAAGGATAAATAGGTTGCCTTTATTATATAAGAGTCAAGGACAATTGTTCTTAAGAGAGCTTTGGGACCATGCGGGACCACAAATACAACCTAGACTTCACGGGTGCTTCTCTCTACCTAATACAAGAAACACACGGTGCATGGACGAGTCGAGGCTACTTTGGTAGTTGAGGCCACATTCTACTTGCTGCATCAAGACAAATTCTAAAGAAGAAATTACGACCCATAATTCAAAATTCGTAGGTCGGTTTAAATCGAGTTGTGGGCTGAGAATTGGGCTATGGTGGGGAGCTTATGGGAGCCTTAGTGGGCTCTTTTTTATTGTTGCGCTTAGATGGTGGGTTGGGTCTTGATGGAGAAGAGGATTTAGGGACAAAGAGGTAATTTCCCCTTGATTTTGGATGAAGGGGGTTGGCACCTCTTTAATTTCTACATAAAAAAGAAGGTGAATGATATCACCATTGTCCTTTTGTCTTTTTCCTGTAGCCGTTCACCATCCCCCAATTTTCACACATGAAAGAATGAATCTTTGTTTATTGATGTTGTAATTTTTAATTTTAGTTTGAGGAAGTTGAAATCAAGATCAAAAGATCTATCTTCTAAGGTAAGGATGGTTAAGTTTGGTGGTAGATGAAAAGTGGGGGTTTGGAGAGGATGAACGAGAATTGAAGTTTTAACCATGTTTTTTGTTGGTAAATCATTCCCTTATCATCTTTTCCCCTTCTAGCAATGTTGTGACCAGTTTTACAACATTCATATATAATGAAACGATAGATGAAGACTTGAGCTTGGGAAAGAGTAGGGATGGCAATTTGACCCGTCCCTGTCGGGTCCCGACCCGACCCGATAGGGGCGAGTTTTTTTTATTAAAAAATTGGGTTCAGGTCGAGTCAGGTTCTTGAAGAAATAAAGTCTGGGCGGGGTGAGTTCAGGTTTAGGGTAAAAGTTTTCTGACCCGCCCCGACCTAATATATTTATTATATTTTTATATATTATATTTAATTTTTTTATTAATTTTTTTCGGGTCCAGTCGGGTTTAGTTAAATTTTTTATTAAAATATCGGGGTCGGGTTATGTTTTTTATTATGTCAGGTCGGGGTCAGGGTTGATGGTTTAAATTTCAGGTTGGGGTCGGGGCGGCCAAAAACCCGACCCGCCCCGTTTCCATCCCTAGGAAAGAGGTTTTTTTCCAACTTTAAAGGAAGGTTAGTACACTTCCAACTCCTTTGTTTCATGCACATCCTAAGGATGATGCCTTGTATGCTTGTTTTGATGATTTGGGTGTTTGAATGCTTGATATGGTTGCTAATGGAAATTTCGAGATTAAGTGTTAATGGCTTGTGAAATTAGTAGTAAATCATCCTAAATACCTTCCAAAATCTTATTTGAAAGGGATTCTTGGATGCAATTTGGGGGCTTTGGGGATGATTACCGAGCCTAGGAAGCCATTTTTAGGATTTGGTATCGGTACGCGAGGTGGCGGTACCAATACCTAGTGTTTTGGGTTTAAAGAACATTGATCATTAATATAAACTTTAAAGGGGGTACCGATACGCCATTTAGGGTGGTATCGGTATCGGTCGACCCGTATCGGTACACTAAAGCTTTGAGAAATTCTAATAAGCTATTTTTGTATCGGTACTCTATAAGTACCGGTACCCAAGGGGTACCGTACCGGTACGCGAAGACCAGTATCGGTACCCACCGAGCAATCTGCCCAAAAATGTTGATTTCTACCCAGAAGGCTAAAAATTGTATCGATCATTCCAATAGACTTCTAATGGCCTAAAATGAGTTGTAAAATTGAGAAATCATATTATACTCGAGCATAAAACCTAGGAACTCGGTAAGCGCCTTGTGTGACTTATATGTTGATAGCAATCATATGATGTTATGGTTACGTGATGATGTTGTGTGCCATGTAGGCACTTGTTTGGTGGGATCTGGATACCTAGTGAGAGTGTTGAAATACCATGGTAAGATGTATTCTTGAATGTACGTTCCTTGTGTGGCCCCGAGTCTCATTCGAAAATACTTGATTAAGCAAGGAACCTAACCGTCCGAGATTATTTAGAGGAAGATCTCAATGGACTGAACCCAGGAGTTGTCACTCCTAAAATTGAAGTTGCCCACTTCGAATTAAAGGCAATAATGTTCAATATGATCAACACAATAGGTCAATTTGGCAGATCGGCAACTGAAGATTCTAGACAACATCTCAAATCTTTCATGGAGATTTGCAATTTATTCGAACTACAAGGAGTCCATGAGGATATTTAGAAGCTAAAATTGTTCCCCTATTCACTGAGGGATAGGGCAAAAATGTGGTTGAATAGTATTCATTTCGGATCAATAGGATCTTGGACTGATTTACGTCGTGATTTCCTTGCCCGATTTAATCCTACAAATATGACTAATAAGTTATGCAACGAAATCACTTCTTTTCGACAGGCAGATGATGAATCCATGTACGAGGCTTGGGAGCGATATAGAGAAATGTTACACAAGTATCCCCTACATAGATTCTCTGTATGGACACAAGTGACGATGTTTTACAATGCGGTAAACACACCGACAAAGATGATGCTAGATGCCTCGGCAAATGGCATACTCCTAGACAAGCCACTAGAAGAAGCAATGGAGATTTTGAACGGGCTTGATAAAACTGATTATTAGTTCCCAACTACCAGAAGAGGAGGAGTCAGACGCCATGATACAATAAACGAGCTTGAGTCATCGGATTCGATTCTCACGCAATTGGCTACCTTAACCAATTGGTTAAGAACATGCAACGACCAAGAAACACACAAGAGGTCAAGGTAGTAGGTTCCTTTTGTGATTTATGTAATGGTAGCCATGATTCTTCTGAGTGTCCACAGAACCCAGAGTCCAGTTTTTATGTTTGAAACTACAATCGGAACAACAACGTGATGTCCAACACTTACAATCCGGCCTGGAAGAAACATCCAAATTTCTCATGGAGCAATCCCAAAAATGCCTTCAATCAGAACAATCAGAATGATCCAGCATTGGGATTTCAACATAACATGCCTCGGCAGTCGATGCCGCAACAACTGATGCCACAAAAACCAATGCCGCAACAACAATCAATACCGTCCAGTTCTTTGGAAAACTCTTTGAATGCTTTAATGTCACAAACTAGTGCATATATGGCTAACATTGATAAATTCATTAAAAAGACTGATGCTTTTATTGACAGGACTAAGATGAGAATGCAGAACCACTTAGCAACCTTGAAATCATTGGAAACTCAAGTTGGGCAATTCACTCAGATCCTGAATTCGAGACCGATGGGTGGTTTGCCTAGCGATACTGAGGTCGCAAGGGGAGTAAATCATGAGCAATGCAAGGCAATCACCACACGAAGTGGTAAACAACTCAAGGAATCTCGAGCTCATGAAACAGAGGAGACAAAATCAAAGGATCCGATTGCCTCGGCAATGCCAGGTAACATTGTCTCGACAATACCTGACAACATTACCTCGGCAATGCCCAACAACGATACCGCGAAAAACAAGAAGGCTTCTGAAAGTCCTGATTCAATACCTCAAATCAAATTCCTATGCAAGGAACGAATTGATGACATTCGACTTCCACCACCATTCCCACAGAGGTTGAAACGGCAGAAACAAGAATACCAATTCAATAAGTTCCTCGATATCTTGAAGCAAGTCCACATCAACTTGCCTTTGGTAGAAGCAATCGAGAAAATGTCGAACTACGCCAAGTTTCTTAAAGAAATTGTCTCTAAGAGAACAAGAATAGGAGAATTTAAAACTGTTGTTGTAACAGAAGGATGTATGGCTATGCTGCACAACTGAATGCCACCTAAGCTTAAAGATCCTAGCAGTTTTACCATACCATGTGCGACAGGAAATCACTATGTCGAGAAGGAATTATGCGGTCTTGGAGCAAGCATAAACCTTATGCCTTTTGAAGAATTCCATTCGGATTATGTAATGCCCCAACAACCTTCCAACGATGCATGATGGCAATTTTCTCCGACACGGTAAAAGATTTCCTGGAAATCTTCATGGACGATTTCTCAGTATTTGGAGATGATTTTGACAATTGCCTAGACAATTTGGAGAAAGTACTTAAACGATGCAAGGAATTTGACTTGGTCCTAAATTGGGAGAAGTGTCACTTTATGATGGATGAAGGCGTAGTTCTCGGCCACAAAATCTCATATAAGGGAATTGAAGTCGACAAAGCAAAAGTGGATGTGATCGAGAAACTGCCCCCACCAACTTCAGTCAAGGGAATTCAAAGCTTCTTGGGACATGCATGTTTTTATAGAAGGTTTATAGAATTTTTTTCTAAGATTACTAAACCTTTATGTAACTTGCTTGAACAAGATAGAGCCTTTGACTTCAATGACTCATGCATCAAAGCATTCGAGACTCTAAAACAGAAACTTGTAACCGCACCAATAGTAGTTCCACAAGATTGGACATTGCCCTTTGAACTTATGTATGATGCAAGTGACTTTGCGGTAGGAGCAGTCCTAGGTCAACGAGCAGGTAAGATCTTTCATATGATCTACTATACTAGTAAAACTCTTAATGAGGCGCAAGTAAACTACACCACCACCGAGAAAGAGTTACTAGCCGTAGTGTTCGCTTTTGATAAATTTCGTTCACACCTGATTGGAACCAAGGTAATTGTTCATACAAACCATTCAACAATTAAGTACCTCTTTGCCAAGAAAGATGCCAAACCTCGTTTAATTCATTGGATTTTACTTTTACAAGAGTTTGACATTGAAATTAAGGACGTGAAAGGTATCGAGAACCAAGTTGTCGATCATTTGTCATGACTGGAACAAGGAGAAAAAGACACCACAACCATAGAAATCCAAGAAGCATTCTCGAATGAGCAATTATTCATTTCTCGGGCGACCTCGACTAATACTGCCCCGATAATAGAAATAAAGATTACCTCGGCAACAACTGCGGCACTAGCTTTAACAACACCATGGTATGCCGATATTGTGAATTTCTTAGTTAGTGGTATATTACCTTATAACCTTACTCACCAAGGGAAGAAGCGGTTTCAACATGTTGCTAAGCATTATTATTGGGACGAACCTCTTTTGTTTAAACAATGTGCATATTAGATTATAAGAAGGTGTGTCCCGGAAAAAGAACAACAAAATGTGCTCGAGCAATGCCATTCTTCACCTTTTGGAGGCCACAAACTGCGGCCAAAGTCTTGCAATTAGGATTTTATTGGCCCACGCTTTACAAATGTGCCCAGGAGTTCTACAAACAGTGCGATCATTGTCAACGAACAAGCAATATTTCAAGGCGACACGAGATGCACTTACAAAACATCCTTGAGGTCGAACTATTTGATGTTTGGGGAATTGATTTTATGGGACCTTTTTTGTCTTCATGTGGGAATCTCTACATCCTACGTGCCCTTGGCTATGTATCCAAGTGGGTCGAGGCGATATCAACTCTAAACAATGATTCTAAAACCATGCAAAAATTCCTTCAGAAAAACATATTCACACGGTTTGGAATGTCGAGAGCAATCATCAGCGATGAAGGCAAGCACTTCAATAACAAGCTAATTGCCAAGGTGTTGCAAAGATTTGGAGTGTCACACAAAATTGCCACGGCATATCACCCACAAACAAATGGACAAGTTGAGATTTCTAACCGAGAGTTTAAAAATATCCTTGAGAAACTAGTCAATCCCTCTCGCAAGGATTGGTCTCTTCGACTTGATATTGCACTTTGGGCCTATCGGTCAGAATTCAAAACACCATTAGGCATGTAGCCATTCCGACTTGTCTACGGCAAAATTTGTCATCTACTGGTGGAAATCGAACATAAGGCGTACTGGGCAATCAAAACTGTAAATATGGATTGGGAGAGTGCTGGACAAAAATAACTATTGGACCTTAATGAGATAGAGGAGTTTCGTGCCTTTGCTTAAGACAGTTCAAGAATATACAAGGAGAAAACCAAGCATTGGCATGACAATAAGATATTGCCGCGGCAATTCTTGCCTTGGCAATTAGTCGTCCTTTTCAATTCTCGGTTAAATCTTTTTCGAGAAAATTGTGATCAAGATGGTCCGGACCTTTTTAAGTTGTCAAACCATTCTCCCATGGTGTCGTAATAATCAAGTCCATAAAAGATAGTCATGAATTTAAAGTTAATGGACAAAGATTAAAACACTACTCCGACACCCATATCATTCACGACAAAGAAGTGATCACTTTAGGAGATGCATAATCATGCACTCCTTGAGTATTTTAATTTTTGTTTTCCACATTTTTATTTTATTTTTAGGATAAGGAGTAGTTTTTACTTTCAATATTATTGCTAATAAATATTTTATTTACTTTTTTTGTCTTTTAGGAAAGGAGTTTAAAGTGAAGAAGAATTGGAAAGAAGATTGAACTCATAGCCCGAAATTGAGGGATACAAGAGTTGATTCTTAGGGATATATGGGCTGATTTTTATGGATTCTAAACCTAAATTTTTACCCCAAAATTACCTCCTAACCCCTACACCTAGCCGGCCGACTCTTAAGCTTCCCCATACTTTACTTGCTGCCCACTCAAATCAATGTCATTAAAGATTTCAAATTTGATTTTCAAATTTGTAATCATGACAAAACACCCTATTTAATAACCACTTCTCATAACACTCAACCATCACAATCTTCAAAACCTTTTCTCTTTCACTTAAACTCCTAAATTTTATTCTTCTATTTTCTCTATATAACCGATTCTCACAACACCACAAAAACCACCATGGCCATGAAACTCAAAACAATGAAGCACCAAGAAATAAGCTAAGAGCCGTCCTTCAAGAGATATGCCACGTCGGCAATAAAGACAAAATTCTTGGAAAAGTTTGCCCACCGAAAGGTCTTGGAAGAGCAAGGGTTTTTCTACAGCACTTCACACTAAAATTTCGGTTTGGAACCATTCGTCTTCCGCATAGTGGAGCAGCAAAAATGGCAAATTCTTTGCCACCAAACAAAGCCGGGCAATGTTAGTTGGGTTCGAGAAATCTATGCCCACTCTCCCAACCCGAACAACCCCTATGTATTTGCCCGCAGCAAGGCCATCCCGATTGACCTCGACTCTATCAACCTTTTCTATGGGCTGAACATTCCGAAAGATGAACACAAGGAATTCATTGACATCCTCATACTGGGAGATTATGATCACATCCTCAAAGAGCTCACCATTGCCAGCACAACATGGAACGATGGGGTATTCAAAGGCACGGTAAACCGCCTAAGGCTTAAGCCCGAGGCAAAACTTTGGAATACTTTTGTCAAAAGATGATTAATGCCAACCTCACACAACACCACAATTGATAAGCCTAGACTATTATTAATTCATTCTATATTGCATAACCGTATTATAAATGTTGGATCTATCATATGCAATGAGATGTCTCCATGTAGTCTAAAGGACAAGGGGAAACTCTATTTCCTAAGCCTCATAACCGGATTGTGTGAACAACAACAAGTGCAAGTAATCCGGCTGATGAGAATATACCAACAAGGAAATGATGGATGAGAGCCCAATATTTAAAGATCATGGGAGTTTCTGAAGCCGAGCCACAACCCACTCCGCTCAAAGGAATTGCCCCGGCAACATCTTCGGGCAATGCTGCGGCAACATCCCCCACCAACGCCAATACGGGTGAACTGGCGTTAACAACACTCGAGACAATGATTCGACCAATTGCACACCGGCTAGAGACCATGGAGAAGAGGCAGCTGAAATTTATGAGGTATATGAAGGATTACAACAACGCCATAATCCAAGTGATCCTAGAGAAATACTATAAAATGTCTAAAAGTCTTATTTTATTTACCCTTTTTACTCATATTATTGTTATACTTAGGCACATTTTACTTACATAATTAGGCATTAATGCATATTCTCATAATTTCCTTCACCGTTAAGCTTGATTACATATTTTAGTGTATTTTGTGGAAAAGGTGTTGTTTTGGTATGTATTTTGGTGCATGCAGAAAATTGCCCGCCGAAACCCGCCGCGACAGCAAGGTGCCGCCGGAAACCGCCGCGATAGTAGGGTGCCGTCGGAACCTGCCGCGGCAGCAGGGGAGAAGAATGATCAGGAGGAGGAGAAATATGAGGAGCTGATGCTGAGGCAGCAAACCAAGGAGCTGTACTGAAGCTGTTCAATTCAGAGAAAGACGCTGCCGAGCGCCTGCCGCCGCCATACCTGCCGCCCAGGGCAGCAACTTAGGGAATTGGCGAATTGAAGTGCGATGATGGAGCATAATTTTCTGAGTCCAATGAGTCCATCCACGCAATTTATTGATGTCGGAAATAGCGGACAGAGCCGACAAAGGAGAAGATCGAGGCGTGCTTGCGGCACAAGACAATGACAAGAGGAGTCCAAATTCAAGTCGAAGAAGTCAGAATTAAAGGATGCATTCAATGCAAAAGCTAATTTATCATAAAGAAGACTTCTACTCCAAGGAGGACTTAACCTAGGCCATGCACTATATATACCCGATCATACCTTGTATTTTAGACACCACATAGTCGACATAGCTAGTTTCTCTTGTGTTTTCTTACCGCCACTATGTTCTAAATTCTCTAGGGTTTGGGTTATGTTGTAAATTAGTTGTAAGAATGGTTGTTTAGGTTTTAAGTTTGTTTTGCAATAAATGCAAGGTTTGTTTACTTCACGTTCTTCACCGTTTTCAATTGAGTCGAGAGATTGATTAGAACCAATCTATTTGTTTTGTATCGAGAGAATCAAACTCACGAAAGAAGTAAGCACGATCTCATCAATACCAGGTGTTGATTAATCCTTCCTAGACATAGGTTAGGGTTTAAGGTGGCTAAAAAGGAATGAATCAAAGGTTGATGTTCATTATATGATTCACATCGATGTGCATCATCTACAACGGGCAACAACATCATTTTGACTTAGACATAAGCGAGATCATTATCGAAGCGTTGTACCGAGCCTTGAAGGACTGTCGAGTTTGCCGTCGAGCCATCCGTCCGTTCCACTATCGAGGCAGCGAAAGCGTCGAAGCAGCTAATCTTCCATCCTCCGCTGAGGCAGCAAAGTTAAGCAGCGCAAAGCAACTTAACATGTTCAACGTAGTTTCACACTACTATGAAGCATAACCTGACCCATTCTATCACCCTGATCACTTCTATCAATTACTTGTGTTTTATTTACTTTTCTTCTCACAAACTGAAATTAACTTGTGCATTTAATTTTCCTTGTGCAAGAATTGAGATTCAAATTAGCTGTCCTATCCTCGTGGGAGACGATATCTTTTATACTATAACTTGACAAGAGTGTGCACTTGCGCTCATATTTATAGAACACCCAAACGCTCTACAAATACCCAGACAACTCGGCGAGGTTCCCAATTTTTCCAACCGACATCATTGCCGTGGCAATGCCTACAGCCCCAGCTTCGGCAATGCCCACTGCAACTGCCTCGGAAATTCCAACTGAAGATGCTCCACCAACCCATGATGACAAACGCAAGGCACCATTAATCGAGCCAAGCCACACCGTTACATGGTCAGAATCCTCTGATTCGGACGAGTCATCCGCCTTCCAACCAAAAGCAGTTTTGACATCCTCTACCTATGAAAAATGCAAAGCCTCCACCATCGAAGAGATTGACATTGAAGAGGACGATAATGATGAGGTGACCAAATAATTGAAACCTACACCCGCTACACGTCGTCAACCACCACGAGCAAGCAAAAGAATCAAGCAACCTGCGAGAAGGAATGTAACGCCCCGATTTTGGGCCTAGAGGTTTTAAGGGCGGTTTAGGGCCCGATGAATATAGATTATAGATCTAGGTCTGTTCGGAGTTGGTTCAGAGAAAACATGGTTTGGGATGTGATAAAAT
Source organism: Hibiscus tridactylites (assembly GCA_958450335.1). Classification (NCBI taxonomy): domain Eukaryota; kingdom Viridiplantae; phylum Streptophyta; class Magnoliopsida; order Malvales; family Malvaceae; genus Hibiscus; species Hibiscus tridactylites. The sequence continues at coordinate 61,071,480 of OY288271.1, forward strand.
TATGCAAAAATTTTCCTAAAATCCTATTTGAATATATATTAAGGGAAAGTGAAGCCAATTCCGGAAAATAAGTTTTGGAAAATTAAGATTTCAGTTTGGTGACTATTTTTGTAAAAAAATACAAAATTGGTTTTAAGTACAAAATTAAAAAGGGGCCAAAACTTAGAATCTTTAGGGAGCTTATATTTATTTTGTGAACCTTTTCCCTCAAAATTGACCATTTTAGTTGTTTTATTAAAAAGGATTTTAAAAGGGGGTTTTAAAATAAAAAGGAAATTTTAATAGCTAAAAGAGATTTCACGTAACTAACTATTTTCTCATTTACTAATCAGCCAAACACTCTTATTTTTCTCTAAAATTTCAGAGAGTTCCATTTTTCTCAATTTTTTTGGTTAGCTAATGATTTCTTTGAGTTTCCTTTCAATTTTCCTTAAGCTATCTTGAAAGACTTCTTCAAATCTTGTCATTTGAGGGGAAAAGGCAATGTTAGAGGTAAGATTTCGTTCAACTCCTTTAATCAAGTTTCTTTAATGAAATTCTCAAGTCTTTGGCTTCCTAAATGTGTTTATTAATTAAGTTTCATGTTTTGATTAATGGAAAATTTATTAATCTAGCTTTTCTTGGTGAATTTCTAAGTAATTCGTTTGGGCAATGTTTTGATTGATTTGATACTGATTTTAAACGTGATTTGGATGTTAAATTATATGAGAATAAAGGTTTTGTAATAATAATCTCGAAATAAGATGGATCTCTATTTGTTTAGGTTGCTAGAATTGAGTTTTTGGCTTGATTTTGTTAATATGGTGTTGCTGGAGGTTTATAGATGCTATTAGGTTGTTTTTAGACGTTGAATGATGATTAAAATAGAATGGAAGTGATTGTTTGTGGCTGGGCTGAGTTTAAAGAGTTGTTGGGGGTGTTTTTGGTTGTTTCAGATAGGCGTTTTGGTGCTTTTGGGAAGAGCAGCGGGATAGTTTAAGTTGTTGGAGATTTTAATGCATTATGATGCATTAATCATCTGCTCTTGTGTGGTATAAACAGGGGATAACCCATCGGAAGCATTCGGTGAAGTTCTAGGGGTTTCGGACGCTTAGTTTCACGTCGACGAATCTTAGTTTCGCGAGTCGGTGAGTGAGAACGTGTTTTCCAGCTTTAAAACACTTAAAAGGTGGTTTTAGGAACTTAGTGTAAGCTTGAAACGCTTTACTAAGTTCGGAAGTAAGTAAAAGGATTTTTCTCCCCCGGATTGTGTTATTATGAGTTTGTTGATGCACTTGATTTTTAATGCATGTTATCTATTGTTTAAAGCATGATTTAAAGTAAGAGAATTGTTGTTTTTAATGTTATGGTTGTGAGGAATGCACATGGTAAGTGATCTTTGTAAGTATATGCTTATACTTGTATTATGAAGCATGATTTGATACTTGGAAATGTGACTTGTTGGTAATACTTTGAAAACAATGAGGTTTATGCTAAATATAAATTATATTGGCAAGTGATGTTGTGTAATTTGTTTATAAATGAAATCGGATATAGTTAGTCGGATATAGGATTGAGTGCACTATAAACAAGTCGCCTTGGATGTTGAGGGGTTTATACGGTGTACCGAATACTCCATCCAAGTACCCTAACGATTGAGGAAGTTGAGTTGTGTCACGTCTCTCGTTAGTGGGGTTATACATCTACCGATGAGTGGTGTTGAGGGGTTGTAAGGTACCGAATACTCCACCACGGGTGTCACAACGGTGGAGGGTAGCTCCCGTTTGTGAACCTTGAGATGCCGGTGAGATTGTATGAAGTGTTGGAACAACACTTGTGAATCCGTGTATCCGATGTGGTTTTGAGAAATGAACATGTTGATGATCACTTGTAAGCCAACATAATTGATGATGCATTATGAATTGGTTAATGATGCATATTTTGTAAATGCATGTTTTACTCTTTAAGCTTTGTATACAGTATTTATGTATGAGAATGCTTAAGTTGAGTGTTAGCAATGAATTTGTTGTTGAGTTCATAATACATGATGCATGATGTTTAACATGCTGTTTTTGATTGAGGAAAGTGTATGGTTTTAAAAGGGGCATGTTGATTTTGCAAAGGATGTTAGTAAATTGAAATGGGATTCCAATGTGAGCATGAAAATGGTTTTAATGCTTTGATGGTATTTTGTTTTTGAGCCTCCTCACTAAGCTTGTGTGCTTACGCTCTCTTTTGTCCATCAATGCAGACAATTAAGAACTTGGAGGCATCAACTTACAAGGGGATCGTAGAAGACTTCGCTTTTGAATGTATGTTTTGTTTATAGACTAGAGTAATAAGGGCAATGGAGGTTCCATGGTCTATTTGGGAGATGTGTATGAATTCCCTTTATGTGCATGTTTGTTTACTGGTTTTAAGCTTGTAAAAGGCCTCTATGTGTTGGATTATGCCTTATTATGCATTTTTGTATCTTGCTTGGCTTATTTTCTAGGTTGCATGCCTATAGTTTACCTTTGATGCAATTAGCCATACTATGATGTTGATTATGCCATGAATGTGTGGGGGTTGATGTTTAAATATGTTGTATGCATGTTGGATTGGTTTAGTAGGGATTTAAATATGAAAAACTAGCAAAAAGTTTCATTACATGCCTAGGTGTTTCGGTAGACTCAAGCCTGTACCGAAATAGTGAGCCTGAAATGGCCTAAGGGTTTCGAAATAGGGAAGGTCTGTTCCGGTACTATTTGCTACTCGAAACCTCAATTCCGAAACACCTCTAAGGTGTTTCGATACGAGCTCGTGTTCCGAGCCAGATGAGTCTGTTTCGATACACCTGTTTCGATACAAGGTTAGCCTGTACCGAAACGGCTGTCAGTTAAGTTAGTTAATGGAATGCTCTGAAGTTCTGATTCTTTACGTTTTAGCCCCTGAATGTTGTGGATGCAATTAAATGAGCATGAATGATTATTTTGTGCTAAGCTTTGACTGAGAAGCATGTAATATGAGTAATTGAAGGATGGTAACTTAAAATTAACAAGACTCTCTATAATTTGTATAATTTACAATATGGTCTCCAAAATCGTAATTGAATGCAATCGAGTCCTAATCGATGTCTGACCGAGTTGCAATTGTTTCACTCTGATGTTAAACACTTAGGCTATAATAGGCATCTAGACAAGATAAAAAGAAAAAAACTAGGGTTATTTATTGGAGTAAACTTCCCGTTTTATTTCAATATTTTTCGTGTGACCCGTTCAGTTCCGTTTATCGTCCAGACCAGGTCGAGGGGGTTACAAGGAAACTCATAATTCAAGATGATGACCTCTCTGAGTCATTGTAATTTCCTTTCTTTCGTTTTCACTTTTTGTTTCCTTGTACTTTTGTGTTTTCATGCATTAAAGGCAATGCTCTTCTCGAGTTTGGGGGGGGGGTAATTGTCTTTATTTAGTTTCATGTTTAGTTGCACTCATCTTTAGGAATCACATGTAGGATGCATCGATTACTTTCCCTAGTTCTAATCGAATTCAATTTGCCTAGACTTGATGACTTCTTAAATATGACATTACCATTGCACTTAATTTGCCATAACTTTCAGCTCTAGGATGACCATAGAAAATACTTAGGATCCTACTATGATGCTAAAACTAAATGCACACTTTTGTGACTTGAAGGATTGATGGAATTATAGTGAAATTAGGTAATTCACTTAACAATTTGGGTTAAAAAAATTAGAATCTTTCTAGAGGTGCCCAAAACCGGCTTTAGAAGTCACTACTAGAGGTTCCCGAAATTAGCTCTAGTATTATGCTTAGAAAAATCATTAGAGGTGCCCGAAATTGGCTATAGTTTATTAGATTATTTAATTTGAAAGAAATTAATAAACTAGAGGTGCCTAAAATTGGATCTAGTTGAAGTAATTAAGAACCCAAGGAATTAAATTGACTGCCTAATGTTGCACTAGAATCCAGAAAATCATCTTGTACACAAAACATGCACACACTCACGAGCATTATAGTTTGATTCCGGGTAATTCCTAGGCCATCCGAAAGGTTGAAAGTCATACATACAAGTGCATGGTTCTGAGAAAATACTTAAGTTCGAAGCAAAATTCATGAAGTTTAGACTCTTGGAAAGTAATTGGTAGGTTGCATTGCTTGAGGACAAACAATAGTTTGAGTTTGGGGGCATGTTAAGTGTGTAAAAGTACTAGATTTCGACCCTTTTTCATCTCAATTATTGTTAGACTTAGGCACATATTAGTTATATTATTATCCATTCATACATAATTGCATTGTTTCCATCCTTGCCATGCTTGATTATCTTTAATTGCTTATTTGGTGGAAAAGGTGCTGCTCTGGTATATGTTTCGATGTGTGCATGTTAATTGTTCGTGCAAGTATTGCCGCGACAGCGAAGGAAATAAGAATGGTGTCGATTTAAGACAAGAAGAAGTTGTCGATTTCAACATAAAGAAGCTGCTACTCTTCACAACCAAGAGATGCTGATTTCAACAAGGATTCAATTCTTTTTACAAGTCGAAAGTCACAAGAATTCCCAGAAGAAGTAGAAGTCCCTTGAGTTGATTAAAGGAGATTAAATTCCAAGAAAATAAGAGGAGTTATAGGAGGAATAAAATAATAAAATAAAAAGGAATTTATTTCTTTTATTTTATAGCATTTAATTCCAACTTAACTTCCTTCTCAAGAAGGAGTATAACCTACCAATCTCCTATAAAAAGAAGAGAATGCGCAGCCAAGAAAAGAGAGTCGAATTGGGGGGGGGGGGGTATCGGCAAGGAGGTTGAAGATCAAGGCATCCCTAATATTCTTTTCATCTTTTGTTATTCAGTTGATGTTCTTGTTGGGAAATTATCTTGTGTTGTTCCTAGTCCCAACTATGAACTAAACTATCTTATGCTAGGGTTATTTGTTTAGTAGTTGTGAGAAAACGTTTAGATCTTGTTTAGGTTTTTGTTATTCAATTTAAGTTCAAGGTTTGCTTATTCTTGTTGTTTATCTTTAGTTGCATTAAAGGAGCCCATCGGAGGACTTCAGCTCATTGATGTGATCAAGAGTACAATACTTAGACTTGTTGAGCAATGTATTCATAAGACCCTTGATTTATGTCTGTAACTCTTATTTTGGATTTATTTGATCACGTCGAATGATTTATTGCTTGTTTTAAATTAGATCTTCTATGTAAATAATTTAACTATTTTGAATTGTCATTTTCCAAAACATTATTAGGTTTATGAAAATGCTTGTCTTTTGGGCTAAATCTAGTCGAAGAATTTTACTTATGGGTTGGGCTTGAGGCTCGAATGTGACATCAAGTTTAGGGCGTTACAGAGGTACTAGACAATATCTGAAGCCGTAGACTGTCCAATGTATCAAGACAAAAGGATTTGTCTGGACGGGCCACGAGAGAGAGCTAACACATGTTGCATTCCTATTTGCGTGTCGATTCTCTCCTTTCCGCCTATATAAAGAGGCTCTCAGGTTTCAAAGAAATGAGGTCAATTTGGAGAGTCTTCCTAGAGATTTTTCTCGAGAAAATGACATTTTCCATGGAAGCTTAAAGAGCTTGAAAGTCTTGGTGCAGAAGGAAGCAACATGGTGGCTGAAACCCCCTAGATTAATGAGTAGTTGAAGCAGATACCTCGAGGCTCGCTAGTTCGAGTTCATATGCCCGTAACTGGATATGTTTCTTGCTGTAGATCTTGTGTGATCAAAGAAATATGGTGTTTTTTAAACTATTATTTCTTTCATCTTTGTAGATATTAACTCTATTCTTAATATAGTTATCATTGGTTCGATGCTTTTGTGTATGGCTTTGTTTTTATACTACTTCACATATATGCATATGTATATGTTGTATAATGAATTTAACATTCCAACAACAGATAATGAAAAATGATTAATTAGCATGAGTAACGAAAGTTATCGTCTGGCTTAAGTCAAGCGAAAGCATGGGGTTTAACTAGAGTTTGGCATACTAACACCTTAATGGCCGGTGTACCGACAAGCTAGGTCAAGTTACATATTGCGGCGTTAACATGGGTGCATTTCATATAAAGTCTCGAAGGACTATCTACCATCAGCTATGCCATATTGTCAGGCTTGATAGGCTCGATTTCCTTTAACTGTTATGGATTGCCAAGTGGTGGAGAAGGTTGATTTGTTGGTGTTTATGGTGGTGGTAAAAGATAAGAAACATTAACAAGAGATTTAGAGTGGTTTGACTTTCTAACCAAAGCCTACATCCACTACCTTAGCTCCTGTTGTCACTAAATTTTCACCTTAATTTTTAATAATCAGAAAATATAAAAAATATATATAAAAAAGAGAAAAAAATCCTTTTAAGGTCTACTTTTTAAATAATCAAAAGAAAAAGCCCATTTTAAAGCCCACTTTAAAAAAGAAGAAGAATAAGGCCCATTTTTTTTTATCTTAGAGCCCACTTTTAAAGAAAAAGGGAAAAAGTAAAAAAGAGAGGAAAAATGATAATTATGGTGCAAAATAATAATTATGGTGGAAACAAGGGAAATAAAGTGAGGTGGAAAAAAAATAAATGTGATATAAAAAACAATAAAAAATAGCAAAAAAGGGAAAAAATAAAGAAAGAAAACAAAAAAAGAAAAAAAGAAAAAGGGGAACAAGCGCGCGCCACGCGCCAGCGCGTGGGCTGGTTCCCCAACCAAACCCTTATCGTGATTTTATGGTGGCCATTTGGCGCCTACAAGCCACGGCTGCCAACGCCGACCCAATGCCACCAACCTCCCTCGTCGCCGTCGCCTGTGCTTGCCGGAATCTGCAAAACACGGAGACAAGAGGTCAAACCCTAGGCTCGAATCAAGGGGAAAATTTAGCTCCGATATTGGACCAAATCGGATGAGGATTGAGAGGTTTTATCGAGAATCAAGTTCTTGGTCTGATTTGCTCCAATTTGGGGAATTAAACATGGATTCTAGCTTGATTTGCAAGCTCAAGATTAGTATAAAAACCCCTCACCTTTCCTTTGTTCAACACACAAATTGAAGAGAAAAACCACTTGAAAAAGATTAGAAAAAATCTAAAAAATTCTCTGAATTTTTCAAGAGTTTGCTGGAAATTTTTGGAGTAGAAGTTCGAGTTTGGAGCAATTTTCCAGAGGCGGTTTGGAGCATTTCGAGAAGACAGGATTCGAGTTCTTCGTTCGTTGTTTTCTCGGTAAAATTTCTATCTTTCTTTTATTTTTATGTTTGTTCTTGAATGAATTTTTGGTGTTTGCGTTTGTGTTGTTTGTGAATTTTAAGTTGCTTTCTCGAAGTCGGAAAATCGTTCACAATTCTTGTAACATTTTTTGTTTTAAATTTCCGTTTCAATATTAGTTTGATCTAAATTTTTTTTTGCATGCTTTAAAAATGTTGTTAGGGTTGTTTAGATCTTTAGGAATGAAGAAATATTTTTCTTAAAGTGATTTAATTAAAAATGCAAGAATAAAAATGAATTAATGTGGTCAAATTGAAAAACTTAAAGTTAGGGATTTAAATAGGAAAAAAATAATAATGTGTGGTGTGAAATAATAAAGGGGCTTAATTTAAAAAAATATAAAAAGATTTTTATGAAATTTGTTTTTTTATAATAAATGGGCTTGGTGATTTTTTAAAATATAAAGAGAATAATAAAGACATTTAAAAAAAGAAATAAAATGTCATAAAGTTTTGGAAAACGAAAATAAAAAGGGTTTTAAAGTAAACTTAGGGTCTAGGATAAAAATAAATTCTTTGAAAAAAAAATTAAAGGTAGTTCTTTAGGAAAGAAAAATAAAATTTATTCTAAAAAGAGTAGTTCAAAAAGAAAACCTAAAAAATGAAAAATGAAAATAAGTTGTTTTTTTTTAAAAGAACAATTCTGTTTGAAAAGGGAAAATATAAAATGGTGAAAAATATAAAAATGAGACAATGTAGGGAAAAATGTAAAAAGGGTCTTGGCTTTTTAAATAATAAAAAGTAAAAAAAAAAAGAAATAAAGGTTTTTAAAAGGAATAATAAAAGGGGTAAAAAACTGAAAAGAATGAAAGTTGCTTGCTTGTTGTAAAAATAGGTTAAAATTTAGGATTAGGGACTAAAGCTTAGATAGAGACATGTTTTGTTGAAAATGTTCTTCACAAAAAATAAAATACACTTAAGCATACTTAAACTTTAAATTAGGAATAAAAGACTTAGACGTTTTTAAAGTTTTTAAATAATCAAACTTAGAATAAAAAAATAAAATGCTCAACACACTAAATTTCCATGTTGTTTGAAAAGTGAAAATCTAATCAATGCGGTGTCTTATCAAACGGAAATGACGGGTTAGCACCATAAATGTTGGAGGTGATTAAAGTTCATCTCCCAGGCGATAAGGCCGTTAAAATAGACTAATATTCATTAAACGGACAAGTAAAATCGAACCCTTTTTGAACTTGCAAATTCTAGTTTTGAAAACAATTTTAAAACTAATTAGGTACCAATTTTGGGCCTCGTGGGGGTGCTAACCCTTCCCCACGCGTAATCGACCCCCGAACATGTTTTTTGATTTTCACAGACTAAAACCGTAGTTTTATTAAAACAAAATGTTTTATTAAAATAACCCTATTTTAAAAGTGATCCAATCACACTTTTTTTCTCAAAAAAGATTGGTGGTGATTTTTTTTTTATTAAAAGGTTTTCAAAAAGTCGAAGCTCGAAAGGGTTGCAACAGCTTGGTGACTCCGCTGGGGACTTGTTTTTGTTTTTAAAATAAAAACAAAAGAGGGTCAGGCCACAAATTGGTTTTAAATAGTTTTCAAAAAATGTTTTTTAAAAAATATGGAATTTTCAAGTTCACGATAGGTTCTATTTATTTGTCAGTTTAAATGAATATAATTCTATTTTACGCATTTAAGACTTAATTCCAAGCTCTATTCCCGAGCTTTGTCCCGTTTTTTAAGTGGGGGGGGGGACACGCTTAGCTCATGTAAGAATATTGATTCTTCGTTTGACCTTAGCAAGTACCTTCGGGACTCATTCCCTTTGCCTTCGTAAGGATATTGATTCTTTGAGAAGGTTTCGGTGGTGAGTCCTCCTGAGTTGAACTCTATTCGTTTGTAGCCTATAATGGGTGAGAATCGAGGGCTTTGCTACCCTTAGTAGGGGACAACAAGGATAGCTCGGGTACCTTTTTGGAATCAAACCAAGTTTGAGAATTAAGAGCCTACCCCTAATAGAGCCTACCCCTAATAGAGCCATGTGGAAAGCCTAGGTTGTTGAGTCGCATGAATAATTCGTGGGGACATGTCCTAAAATGTTGGAATGCTGGCCCAGAATTATCGTACATTTGAATTGTTTTTGACAGTTTCATATGTTTCATTTGTTTTTCCTTGCTTTATTAATCTCTGTTTATTATCTTGTTTATTTTGTATGTGCATCATTTCATATTTAGAAGGTGTTGATTCTGGAAAATTGTTCAATTATGAATGGAAAGCTTTTAAAAGGAGGAGAACCAAGCACGTGACAATATTGGCGGCCGAAACTGCAACCCTTCGTCAGTACATCAAGCCTATTGGAGAAGTTGGACCAAGGCTCATGTGGCTAATTGAAGAAATTAAGGAGTTAGGTGTCTAGGCAGAAAAATATTTGTAATTCCAAAAGATGTAATAAAACTTTCGTATTTAATAAAGAGTTTCCTTTCATGAGCAGATTTTCAATGGAATTGATGGCCCTTCGACTGCATTCATGCATTTGGATTATCTTGTTTGCTTTGTTGTTTGCCTTTTTGTGAATTCATTTGTGCATACATTCATTCATTTATAAACTAACTTAATAATAAAATGACAGAATATCCAAAATTTCAAAGACAACTCACAAATACGGTACACGAGCCCAAACCCAAGCCATGAACTTTGAGGAAAGATTGACAACTTTGGAGGCGGACCAAAAGAACATTCAATATAAGCTAGAGAAAATGGAGGTTGACCTAAAACAACAAGTTGAGGCAGTTCATCAAAAGAAGGTCAGTTCGATAGCTGCAATGCTTGGATTCAAGGACCCGGATGCGGTTGAAGAAGGAGGGAACACTACTACCATTCCACGATTCCCAGGAATGTTTAGAGGAAGTTGAGAGTACTAGTGATGAAGAAGAGTATGACTTGTCTGATGATCTGCTTAGAATGGTAAAAGGAGAGGAAAAGCAAATTCTGCCCCACAAAGAAGAGTTAAAGGTTTTGAATCTTGAGACTGAAAAAGAGAAGCGTGAAGTAAAGATTGGTATCACCATCTCAGTTGAGACACGACAACTTCTGGTGGCATCTACCAACACTGTACTCACTCGTCTAGCAACATAATTTCCGGTGGAATCTCACATCACCGTACTCACATGGCGGAATCTCTCATCGCCATAAAGCTTGGGTATTTCACCAAGTCCTGCCCGATGGAATGCCCATCATCAGTTCTATCCCTTTGGCTTAACCAAAGAGCACATACGAATTTTTACTTTATAGTGCACTCTCATTCTATTGATCGATCAATTATATCCGGTAAGTATCTCAACATATATGCCTATATATTATGTCAAATCATCATCTCACCTACTGTTTTTCATGCAATAATTCTCAAAACATTCTCATCTCATTTCAAAACCATAACATTTGCTATGCTTTAACACAAAAGCTCAAATCTCAACTATGCAACATGTTACTTCATGAAATCATTTCAAGCACCATCTCATGCTATAAAACATGCATAAAAACAATAGGAATTTATCTATCTCAAACCATTAGCATGTAAAAGCATTTTAGGGGCAATCACCACATTCAAGAGAGCAATCTAGCCAATACTTACTTCCGGACTTAGGAAGGTGTTTCAAACCTTTCCTAAATCCCCAAACCTTGATTCTTTGTCCCTCAAGGACTTCTAAAACCATACGCACTCACCGATTACGTTTCGCTTGCTCGCCGAAACGCTATCTAGGCTTCCGGATCAACACCAAAGGCGTCCGAAGATGTCTCTCCTATTTTAAACACATAAAAGCAGAGGATTAATGCATCATCATGCATTGAAATCATCAGCCACACACCTAAACTTGCTGCTCTACTCAAAAACCACATTTCGGCTACCAAACACAACCGAAATCACCTCCAAACTCTTCCAAACCAAAGCCCAGCCAAGATCTACCACTTCTAATCATTTCTAAACATCAATTAACATTAAAAATCACCACAAACTCGTCCTTATACCTCCAACTATGACAGAACACCAAAATCACCCCAAAAACCATAATTCTCGCAAGCAAAACATAGGAAACCAAACATATTCGGGATTTGATTGATAATACCTCATTTGTAACATCAATTAACATCCAAAATACATTAGAAAAACACCTCAAAACAGAGCCCAATCACTCACCACGAATATCTTCATGATCTCTTCCAAAATCTTGAGTTTTAAGACAATTTGTTGTTTCTAACATTAATACCACTCAAAAATCATTAACAAAGGATTGATAACTTGGGAATTTCAATAAAGAACTGATCATTAGAGGATAAGGATGAAGCTTACCTCTAATGGATGATTTCTCCTTGATTTGGGCAAGTTTTCTTGAAAATTCAATGTAGAAATCAAGAGGATTTGATGAGGAATTGATTAAGAACCAAATGAAGATTGAAATCTCATCAAATGAAGTGAAAATCAAAGTATAATTGTTGGAGAGAATGTGTTTGACTGAAAGGAATTTGAGAGAAAATGAAATGAGAGAACATTTGTGAAAAGTAGTTATTAATAGTCAAAGGTAGTGTCTAAATTAATTAACCTTCATTTCCTTTAATTAAAACATTAATAAAATCACCCAAATTAAGGAAAAATATGATGAAAACATTTTGGTAAAATTAGCTCCTTAAAGATTCAAAGTTTCAATCCTTTACAAAACAATCACTATTTAACTTTGTAAAAACTGCGATTTGGTCACTACACCGAAATGTAGTATTTCCAAACCTTATTTTGTAAAATTGATTCCACCATTACCTTTCATATATTAAATGAGGATTTTTAGATATTTTTATATATTTTTAAAGCATCCCGAAGTAGGTGTTCCCTAAAACTCCCTTTAAGATTCGAACCATTTTCTGACCAGTCCGATTCGGACTCTAAAACATCTAACCCAAATTTGGGGTGTTACAACTCTCCCCCTCTTAAGAAATTTCGTCCCCGAAATTTACCTGGAGGAAAAAGGTGAGGAAACTACTTCTTCATGTCCTCCTTTCTTTCCCACGTGGCTTCCTCAACACCATGATGTCTCCACAACACCTTAACCAGCTCAATGGTCTTGCCACGGAGAACCTTACTGTCTGAATCCAAAATCTCAACTGGTTCCTCATCATATGACAAATCAGGATTCAACTCAACTTCCTCCACATGCATAACATGCGAAGGATCCGATCTATACCTCCGAAGCATGGATACATGAAACACATTATGTATCTTTTCTAGTTCTTGTGGTAGTCTCAGCTTATAAGCAACATGACCCACACGTTCTATCACCTCGTATGGTCCAATGTATCTAGGGCTCAACTTGCCCTTCCGGCCAAATCTCATCACCTTCTTCCAGGTGAAACCTTTAAGAACACACGGTCACCCACCGCAAATTCTATCTCCTTACGTTTCAAATCCGCGTAAGACTTTTGCCGATCCGATGCTGCCTTTAACCGCTAACAAATGAGCTTTACCTTCTCGGTGTTTCCTTTCAACAAAGACGGCATCGAGACCAACTTTTGTCTTGTTTCAACCCAACGAAGAGGAGTTATGCACTTCCTCCCATACAAAGCCTCATAAGGTGCGATTTGAATGCTCGCCTGGTAGCTATTATTATAAGCAAACTCCACCAAAGGCAAGTGCTTCTCCCAAGAGCCCTGAAACTCAATCACATAGCACCTCAACATATCCTCAAGCACTTGGATACACGCTCCGACTGCCCATCCGTCTGCGGATGATAAGAAGTGCAGAAATCCAGCCGCGTACCCAATGCTTGATGCAAACACTCCCAAAATCTTGCAGTGAACCTCGAATCCCTATCCGACACTATAGATTTTGGTACACCATGCAGACGTACAATCTCAGCAATGTACAGCTCTACAAGCTTATCCAAGGTATACATAGTAGGCACAGGTAAGAAATGCGCACACTTCGTAAGGCGATCCAAAATGATCACCCACACAGAATTCTTCTTTGACGGCGATAAAGGCAAACTAGACACAAAGTCCATGGTTATCCTCTCCCATTTCCATTCAGGGATCCTCAACGGCTGCAACAACCTCGAAGGAAACTGATGCTCAGCTTTAACCCGCTGACAAACCATACACTTACTCACATACTCAACAACAACTTTCTTCAAACCCACCCAATAGTACTCATCCTTCAGATCACGATACATATTTGTACTACCAGGGTGCATAGCAAAAGGACTACTATGAGCTTCGATTAGAATAGTACGCCTCAACTCAACATCATTCGGCACTACTATCCTACTTCCAAAACATAGAACTCCATCATCATTAAAACAAAAATTCGATGGTCTATGCTCAACAATATCCTGAACATGTGGCACCAAAGAATCAAACAACAACTACTTATCCTTTATCAACTGAGCTAGAGATGGTTTCACTTGCAATTCAGCAACTAGACCACCATCTCGCGATATGCTCAAGCTAGCAAACATCGCTCTTAACTCCACCACCATTTTCCTGCTCAAAGCATCGACAACACAATTGGCATTTCCCGGGTGATACTCGATCGTTAGATCGTAATCCTTAAGCAACTCCACCCATCGTCGTTGCCTAAGATTCAACTCTTTCTGAGGCATCAAATACTTCAAACTTTTGTGATCCGTGTACACAGTACACTTCTCACCATAAAGATAATGTCTCCAGATCTTCAAAGCAAAAACCACCGCAACTAACTCAATATCATGCGTAGGATAATTGCGCTCATGCACTTTCAACTGCCGCGATGCATAAGCCACCACCTTACCCTCTTGCATCAACACACACCCCAAACCAACATAGGATGCATCGCTATACACCACAAACTCTTTTCCTGATTCAGGTTGAACCAATATAGGAGCTTGCATTAAAGCTGCCTTAAGCTTTTCAAAAGCTTGTTGTCTCGCTTCTGTCCACTCATACTTAACATCTTTTTGCAGCAAGTTAGTTAAAGGGGAAGAAATCTTAGAAAATCCATCCACGAACCTCCGGTAGTATCCTGCCAACCCAAGGAAACTACGAACTTCATGAACACACTTAGGAGGCTTCCAATTCATCATCGCCTCAACCTTCTGGGGATCAACTTGAATCCCTTCTACCGAAACCACATGACCTAGGAAAAAAAACTTCCTTTAGCCAAAACTCACATTTGCTCAACATAGCATAAAGTCGATTTTCCAACAGCGCTTGCAAAACAATCCTCAGATGACCCTCATACTCCTCCTCAGTACGAGAGTACACAAGGATATCCTCGATGAATACCACAACAAACTTGTCCAAGTATTCATTGAACACCCTATTCATCATGTCCATGAAAGCAGCAGGAGCATTTGCCAAGCCAAACGGCATTACAAGGAACTCATAATGCCCATACCTCGTTCTAAAGGCTGTTTTCGGCACATCTACATCCTTCACCTTTAGCTGATAGTACCCTGACCTCAAATCAATCTTGAAAAACACCGCCGCTCCCCGAAACTGATCAAAGAGATCATCAATCCTCGACAAAGGATACTTGTTCTTAACGGTCAACTTGTTTAACTGACGGTAATCAATGCACATTCTCATCGTGTCATCTTTCTTTTTCACAAACATGACCAGTGCACCCCAAGGGGATACACTAGGCCTAATGAAGTCACGGTCAAGCAACTCATGAAGTTGCGTCTTCAACTCCTTCAACTCTTTGGGTGCCATGCGATAGGGAGCAATGGACACCGGAGTTGTGTTCTCATATAGCTCAATCCCAAACTCCACCTCTCGACTAGGCGACAAATCAGGTAATTCCTCCGGAAACACTCCAGGAAATTCACACACGGTTCTTATATCTTGAACGCACACCTCCTTTGAACTAGGATTCATAACAAAGGCTAGGTAAGCCTCGCAACCTTGCCACAACATCCGGCTTGCTTCCAATGTAGACACCATATTGGTAAGAAAGTTCATATTCTCACCCACCACCTCATAATCATCCGCAAGTTTCAACGAAACTCGCTTGCTTTCAAAATCCACAACGGCTCTATGCTCAACAAGCCAATCCATGCCAAAGATTACATCAAAACCATAGAATGGCAATTCCATGATATCAACAAGAAAAAACATGATTTTGCACCTTCAAGGGACATCTCCTATACAATTTCCTTGTTACAACCGTCTCACCAAAGGAACTAGTCACACGCATACCTGCATCCAACGACTCAACAGGTAAACCAAGCATTTGAGCATGTTCACGCAATATGTACGAGTGTGTAGATCTAGAATCAATCAAAGAAAGTAATGACAAGGATTGCAAAGTAAAGGTACATGCGATCACATCTATATCATTCCTTCCTTCTCGATAGGCATACACTCGAGCTTGACCACCACCCTCAAGTTGAACGTCCACAACATGTGCCACGTTCCTTCCACCATCATCCCTACGCTGAAAATTACCACGGTCGCGCCCACGACCTCTCTGTGGATCAGCTGCTCTCACCGGAGCATGTCCCTCTCTCAGCAGCTGAGGACAATCTTTCTTCAAATGCCCTCGGTTTCCACAATTCCAGCATGTCCCAAGGTTACCCCAACACTCACCACCGTGTCTCATCCCACAACGGTTACACTCAGGAGTCCTCATAACATCATTAGGTCCTTGCTGGCCTCTACCAGGGTTACCACCCCCACGCCTAGCATCATAGTGCGGCTTCCTATCCTTATGTCTCTTGTTGCGATCTCTACCATAATCGCATTCTGTAGCTCGCTTTCCCGAGCTAGAACCACCAGCTCGACTTGCCAAACCAAGATTCAATTCAATGTCCTTGGCTCTAGTGACCAAGACATCGAAATCATTGTAATCAACTGCAAGCATATAGGTCTTGACATCCGCTACCAGCCCATAACGGAATCTTTCACACCTCTCCCGCTCATTAGGGATCAGCTCAGGTGCATATTGGCTAAGGCGAACAAACTGAATCTCATATTTAGCCACAAACATGTTACCTTGCATGAGAGACATAAACTCTCTCTTCTTTTCATCGATGTAATGCACTCCCAGATACTTCCGCTTGAACGCATTCAAGAAGAACGTCCATGTCACCTCTTCATCTTCCATCCCGGAGATAGTGGTCGTCCACCACGTATAAGCATCACCATGCAGTAGTGACACAATACAACCCAACTTCTGCACATTGTTGCAGTTCAACTGGCCCAGAATCCTCTTGGTGCTCTCCAACCAAGACTCTGATCCTTCCGGTGACAAACCTCTGAACTTAGTCTCTCCTAGACTGTGGAGACGCTTCAAAGGAAATCTCACATTAGCACCATCCTGAGGTGCAGCTCCATGAGCTCCAGCTATTGCTGCCTGGAAAGCTTCAGCAATAGCTTGTATCAGCACCGCCATATCAGGAGCGGCTTGCCCCTGCACACCCTCGGGTCCAGCAACCCCAGCACCAACACCAACATTACCAGCCCCAGCTCCACCACCACCAGGTGGTCCACCAGGGGAGGAGGAGGTAAATCATCAGCATTCTCTGTGTTTTCATTCTCAGTCGTAGATCTAGTATTGATTCTCAGCTCTCTACGTGGCCCCATAATAAAAACAATGCACTGACAAAAATGCAATAAACACAATTAGGCATAACAAGGTAAGTAATCCAAGTACTTAAGCTCATTTTTGAAAACAATTCCTCTCATTAGTTTTGATATGGCAATGGGATCCCCAACCACACTCCAAACATAGCATAGCATCACAAAATCATCTCAACTTAATCACACATCACTTTTCATACATCAAACTTCCACTGAAGAGACACAATCATGCATAAACACATACAACAACCACATACCAAACCCCAATTATTCGATAACCTAGCTCTGATACCAACAAATGTAACCCCCTTAGCCCAGCCTAAACACTTGACCCGAACTACGAAGATTACACGGGGAAAACCAAAGTCAACCTTGATTAATGACACTTTTTATTTTAATCTTGTCTAGATGCACATTAAGCCTAAGGTGAGCACTCACGAATCATGGAAGGGAAAGGCACAGCAATCGGAAAACATTTAGGGACTCAATTGCTTAATTTATGCATATTAGGGACCAAAATGTAATTTTTGGAAATTAGAAGGACTTAACTGATTTTAGGTTTACCGTTCTGAAATTAATCATGTTTCATGCTTCTCTGTCAAATTTTAGCTTAAAAAGACATCTCAAGCTTAGGCAACTGCAATCGCAACATTCGGGACTAAAACGTAAAGCATGGAAACTTAAAACAATTCAAGTCAGCATCTAACAGTCAACTGTATCAGAACACCTACCCACCGTACCGAAACACCTGTATCGAAATGGTGTTGACCGTTTCGGTACGCGGGTATGCTCCGAGACCAGTACCGAAACAGGGCACTCCAGTAGCCAAACTGTTTCGAAACAGCTTCAACCGTTTCGAAACACTAAGACCGTTACATGCCCCCGTTTCGAAACAATTGAAGGTGTTTTGATACACCTTGCTCAGAAACAGCAGATATAGCTGGGTTTTCATCCTTTAACACATTCAAACATGCCTCTAAGAATCCCAAATCATACTAGCAAACCATTTTACAATTAAGGAACATATTTAGGACTCTCTAGCACAAGCATGGCATCAAACACAAAATCACATAGTCTAAAGGCATGCTCCCTAATCTCAAAACCAATATAAGCAATCCAACTTCAAACAAAACATTTAAGGCCATCTACAACCCAAAAATACCAATATAAACATGCCACAAACTTAGGGAGTTCAAACATATCTCCCAAATACAACCTTGGTTTCCCATTGTCATTATATCAAAACTAAAGTGTATGAAAACATCACCATACATGAGCTTGTTCTTCCTGGGATATTCTTATCCTCCTTGATGTCCGGAAACACTTCAATTATCTGCATTATTGGTAAAAGAGAGCGTAAGCACAAATGCTTAGTGAGGCATGCTCTAAAGAAACCAACACAATAATGCATATCTTGAAAACACTTTCTCAAAAGCTTTTTAACAACATGCTCATTCTATCGCAAGCTTGAAAACCATTCAAAGCAACTTCTCATTGAAAACACATGTACCTTCATTCTATCTCACGCATTTAAACCAATGCAAAACTCATGGCAAGGCCATACTCATGCTTGTAAACCAAAGCATTTTATATAAAAATCTCATATGCATTTCTCATAGCATAAATAATTTCATCAGAGGTACATGTGAATCAAAAACCATTTGATATTTTATATTGGCATTTCACATCTCATTATTACTCGGATATGCAGACATCTCACTAGACGCTTCCGGTGGCATCTACCATCATCGTACTCACTCATCCAGCAACATAATTTCTAGTGGAATCTCACATCACCGTACTCACATGGCGGAATCTCTCATCGCCAAAAAGCATGGGTGTTTCACCAAGTCCTATCCGATGGAATGCCCATCATCAGTTCTCTCCCTTTGGCTTAACCGAAGAGCACGTACGAATTTTTAGTTTATAGTGCACTCTCATCCTATTGATCGATCAATTATATCCGGTAAGTATCTCAACATCTATGTCAATATATTATGTCAAATTATCATCCCATCAACTGTTTTTCATGCAACAATTCTCAAAACATTCTCATCTAATTTCAAAATCATAACATTTTCTATGCTTTAACACAAAAGCTAAAATCTCAACTATGCAACATGTTACTTCATGAAATCATTTCAAGCATCATCTCATGCTACAAAACATGCATAAAAACAATAGGAATTTATCTATCTCAAACCATGAGCATGTGAAAGCATTTTAGGGGCAATCACCACATTCAAGAGAGCAATCTAGCCAATACTTACTTTCGGACTTAGGAAGGTGTTTCAAACCTTTCCTAAATCCCCAAACCTTGATTCTTTGTCCCTCAAGGACTTCTAAAACCATACGCATTCACCGATTACATTTCGCTTGCTCGCCGAAACGCTATCTAGGCTTCCGGATCAACACCAAAGGCGTCTGAAGATGCCCCCTTGTTTTAAACACATAATAGCAGAGGATTAATGCATCATCATGCATTGAAATCATCAGCCACACACCTAAACTCGCTGCTCTACTCAAAAACCACATTTCGGCTACCAAACACAATCGAAATCACCACCAAACTCTTCCAAAACAAAGCCCAACCAAGATCTACCACTTCTAACCATTTCTAAACATCAATTAACATCAAAAACCACCACAAACTCGTCCTTATACCTCCATCTATGACAGAAGACCAAAATCACCCCATAAACCATAATTCTCGCAAGCAAAACATAGGAAACCAAACCTATTCGGGATTTGATTGATAAAACATCATTTGTAACATCAATTAACATCCAAAATACATTAGAAAAACACCTCAAAATAGAGCCCAATCACTCACCACGAAAATCTTCAAGATCTTTTCAAAAATCTTGAGTTTTACGACAATTTCTTGTTTCTAACATTAATACCACTCAAAAATCATTAACAAAGGATTGATAACTTAGGAATTTCAGTAAAGAACTGATCATTAGAGGAGAACGACGAAGCTTACCTCTAATGGATGATTTCTCCTTAATTTGGGCAAGTTTTCTTGAAAATTCAATGTAGATATCAAGAGGATTTGATGAGGAATTGATTAAGAACCAAAGGAAGATTGAAATCTCATCAAATGAAGTGAAAATCAAAGTATAATTGCTGGAGAGAATGTGTTTGGCTGAAAGGAAATTTAGAGAAAATGAAATGAGGGAAAATTTGTGAAAAGTAGTTATGAATAGTCAAAGGTAGTTTCTAAATTAATTAACCTTCATTTCCTTTAATTAAAACATTAATAAAATCACCCAAATTAAGGAAAAATCTGATGAAAACATTTTGGTGAAATTAGCTCCTTAAAGATTCAAAGTTTCAATCCTTTACAAAACAGTCACTATTTAACTTTGTAAAAACTGTGATTTGGTCACTACACCGAAATGTAGTATTTCCAAACCTTATTTTGTAAAATTGATTCCACCATTACCTTTCATATTTTAAATGAGGATTTTTAGATATTCTTCTATATATTTAAAGAATCTCGAACTAGGTGTTCCCTAAAGCTCCCTTTAAGATTCGAACCATTTTCTGACCGGTCCGATTCGGACTCTAAAACATCTAGGCCCAAATTTGGGGTGTTACAAACTCTCGCTTTTGGGTCGATCATCCTTAACTTCCACGGGCTTTATGTCTTTATTGAGTCTTCATTTCTGCCTTTCCTTGGAAGGACATGGTTGGCTTGTACTAGTTGACTAAAATCAGTCAATTCCTGAAATCCCACTTTGAAGCATTGTCCCACTCTTCTCGAGCTTGACTATCGTCTATGTGTTGGCTCTTCATGACGAGCCTCAACATTGGGGTAACCGCATGGCCCTTTTATTCTTTCTTATTTCTATAAGGTCCTATATCCTTCTTCCTTTACCGGATCTTCCTTCTTCACTTTCTCCCAAAAGGAGATGGTGAATTACACCGATCATATTCAAATCTATCAATTGCTAAAGCCCAAATTCCTAACATTACTCTTTCTTAACCCGTCTTTACTGTTGCCTCTTCTCGGGTTCGTCGTGATGAACCTTTTACAAATTCAACCTTGGGGCAGACTCATGCCCCACAAATTTTTTGAATTTTCTCCTTTCCCAAATCTCCGAATGATCTGGCCTAGAAGATCTTGTGATTTTTCTTTTCATAATCACTACAACTCGCGCTATGTTTACCATGTCAACCCTTGATTTCATGTTGTAGAGGGAAGCCTTCATCGCCAAGCGTTCGAACAAGTCCAAAATAGCGACATCACTGCCACCCAAAATTTCTTAAGAAAAGGTGATCAAGCCATAAATTCCCAACATATTCATCTTCATAACCTTTTATGGTTGAAGATGTATGCTTCCATGGAAAAAGGTGGTGCTATCTCACAATTTGGTTCTTGATACCTCTCTTGAACCATTGGAATCCTGAATGTCAAGGTCAGCTTCTGTTTTTTGTCCATTATAGGTCTTTCTTTATCTTAACATTAGGGTGAGCATATGCCCTTAAGTCCCTGAACCTTTCTTACTTCCACAAGGTCCGGTCTTCATTTTTCCTTTCTGACTCTTCTTCATTCGTTCTTTCTTGAAAGACAACATTGACATATACCGGTCAGAATAGCATTTCCCTCACTCGACTCGGGCTTAATTGTTGCTTCTCCATAGACTATTCATGATAAACCTTCTTCAATCTCATCCTTCGGGTGAACTCATGCCCTTCGTTTTCCCTATTCTTAAATCTTCATTAATCTGAACCATTTGGTACAACGCATGTAATCTTGTTATTGCTCACTATTAAATTATGACAAGTCAGCCATGTAGACCTTTGACCTGTAGCTATGTAGAAAAGATTTCCCCTTCAAATGCTCGAACACGTCCCAGATAGCGACATCACTATTACCTGAGACTCTATAAATCCCCAAATCGAAAGATCCATCTTTATGACCTCATCCTTGTGTGTAGGTACATTCCTATGAAAAGAAAATGTTGTCCTTACAACTCTGAACCAAACTTTTTTCCCAATCTCCACTCATTCCTGATAAGGTTCTAAGCTTCAAGTCCTTATAAATGTTCTTCTGATTAAGCAAAGTTGTATATTCCTCAACCATGTGAAAAAATATCAAGCATGCAAGGTTACTATAGCTTTCACGAAGCCAATTTTGCAAAAGACGATCCCATCCTTCCTTGGGTTTGAAATGCCCCCACGTCATCTCAATTTGGCATACTCTGAAAGCTTAGGGTCCATAATCTTTTCTTTAATCAGTCCTCGGTATGCCCCATTCAAGATGAAACTCGACTGTCAAGGTTAAAGTGCCTTTAACTCATCATGTCAACTCATTCTTTTACAAAGCAGGACAAAATGTCAGTCTACTTGTTCATTTCAATGTGAGAGACTTGTGATGATGGTATGGATAAAATAATTTTATTATATATTTATATTATTATTTAAAAAAAACATGGGAAGCAATGTTTATTGAAGCCAAGCTTAGGTTTTGAAAAAAAAAAGATGAATTCAGGTGACACTTTTGTTTAAAAGGTTCGAGGGAAAGCACGACCTAATAACGTGGAGGGATGCTCACATGTTGAAGGTGTGGATTCCGGAAGTGAATTACTGACCCATGGAGGGCTACTCACGTGGGTATGCACGTTTCACTCCCACTTAAGGGGTAAAGCTCGGGTATAGAGCTTGATTATCATGATGCAACACATGTCGATGATTCCTTAGAAATTAAATGAAAAATTAATTCGAAAACCACCAATTATCAAAGCCCGTTCAATTTGGATCAAATTCCACTTAAGTACCCTTATGTTCAATTTAAATTTCAATTGTTTCCTTTGATTAAAAGCGACAAATATTTTTTTTGGCTTATCTCTTTTTTTTTATGAAACAAAAATACATTACTAGCGGAGTCGCCATGTTGTAGCGACATTTTTCAATTAAAAATTGTATTCTCTTATGGGTTATTTAATTTAATTTGTTCTTGAAAATTTGTTTATCTTTTTTTCATGTAAACGATAAAGCTAATAAGAAATCGAATTTTTAACAAAGAGATTTGGAGTCACCACCGGCCACTTAGGTAGATCGGACACCATAAAACAAGAGATTCGTTTAAAAAGGGTTCGAGAGTTGGTTACGCGTAGGGAATGATATCGCGCCCGGAAATCGGTACCAAAATATTTATCGCTTTTCATCGAAGGAAATCGTTAAAACTTAAAATGAATTTAACTGAGAAAACTTAACTAAACGTTGACTTTAATTGAACGAGTTTTATCAAATTGACGGGCTCAAATTAATCAAACATTTAATTAATAAGGATGATGATACATTAGACCATATATTAAACCGACACCGAATAAGCTCGAATGTCGTGTTAATTTATGGTTTGATATTCGCATGTCAACTTTATGCATGATGCAAGCATTTAGATATGATGTCATGATATAGGCCATTTTTAAACATTATTTACCTCGAGACGGTAAAGATTATTCTGAATATTCGGTGAACATCCTTTAAGTTCATACTGTCACAATAAAAATATTGGGATTAATAAATTCCTCCCTTTTTTCGTATATTAAATCGGTTAATATGCAATTAAGACATGTCATATGAATGACATTTAAATGATGGCAAACAAAAGCATGAAAAACAAACAAACAAACAAAGCCCACCCCAAAGTCTTAACCTAGAAGGCCCAAATTATGGAAAGGCCAATTAGTGATGTAATTAGTCTAAGTGAATCTAATATTTCATTCCTAATTAAATTATCCATAAGTTACTAAAAACCCTAATAAGCTAAAACCCTAACAAATTATGAGGATCATTTTTAATTTCGATCTAAATTGTAGAGTTAATTTTATCCTAAAATTTGTTAAGAAATGTTCAATTAATTTAATGAATCTAATATTTATCCTAATAAGGCAAGGGCAAATTTAAATTCACTAAATTAATTAGAACCCTAACTCTAACTAAGGCTCTAAAAATATAATCCTAGATTAACTTAATTAAATCAAAAATCGTGCCCCTATGAGACGAGCACACGGTTTAGATTAATTAAATTAATTATCCTAATCTAATTACAAGCTCAAACTAAAAATGAGGCCCAACGAAAAAGGCCTAAACTAACTAAACCAAAATCATTGAATTGAACCTAAGGCCCGCTAAACTAAAGCTAGCCTTATGCCCAAAATGCTAATGCATGACAATAAATAAATACGATATAAATCTAAAAACATAAATATATAAGTACTAAATAAATACTAATTTAAGGCACAAATACATTCGAATATATATAATCATACAAACTAAAAAAGAACAAAATTTAAATTAATTAACATTTTAATAAGGCATAAAATAGAAAATAACCGAAGGAAATTGTTAAAACTTAAAACGAATTTAATTAAGCAAACTTAATTAAACGTTGACTTTAATTGAACGAGTTTTATCAAATTGACGGACTCGAATTAATCGAACATTTAATTAATAAGGATGATGATACATCGGACCATAGATTAAACTGACATCAAATAAGCTTGAATGTCGTGTTAATTTATGATTCGATATTCGTAGTTCACCTTTATGCATGATGCAAGCATTAATCTGAATATTCGGTCAACACCCTTTATGTCCAGACTATCACAACAAAAATATTGGGATTAATAAATACCTCCCTTTTCCGTATATTAATTTGGTTAATATGCAATTAAGACGAGTCATATGAATGACATTTAAAGGATGGCAAACAAAAGCATGAAAAATAAACAAACAAAGCCCACCCTCTTAACCTAGAACGCCCAAATTATGGAAAGCCCAATTAGTGATCTAATTAGTCTAAGTGAATCTAATATTTAACCCCTAATTAAATTATCCATAAATGACTAAGAAACCCTAATAAGCCAAAATCCTAAAAAATTATGAGGATCATTTTTAATTTCAATCTAAATTGTGGAGTTAATTTTACCCTAAAAGTTGTTAAGAAATGTTCAATTAATTTAACGAATCTAACATTTACCCTAATAAGACAAGGGCAAATTTAAATTCACTAAATTAATTAGAACCCTAAATCTAACTAAGGCTCTAAAAAATTAATCCTAGATGAACTTAATTAAATCAAAAATTGTGCCCCTAAGAGACGAGCACACGGTTTAGATTAATAAAATTAATTCTCCTAATCTAATTATAAGCCCAAACTAAAAAACGAGGCCCAAAAAAGGCATAAGCTCACTAAACCAAAAATCATTAAACTGAACCTAAGGCCCACTAAACTAAAGTTAGCCTTATGCCCAAAATGCTAATACATGACAATAAATAAATATGATATAAAACTAAAAAACATATATATATATATATATATAAGTACTGAATAAATATTAATTTTAGGAATAAATACATTCGAATATATATAAACGTACAAACTAAAAAAGAACAAAATTTAAATTAATTAACATTTCATTAACGCGTAAAAATACAAAATAAAATATAAATAAAAAGAAGAACATACTTAGCTCAAAAAAAAACTTCGACTGATCCACACCAAGATCTACGCACCATGACTCTTAAAATTTACTAGATCGGGCCTCAAAAAAACCTCTGATCAAATAAATTGGCGCATGGCCGATTCGAACGAATACTGGTAATAGTTTTTTGTGGCTTTGAAAGATAATAAATCCTTCTTACTTATCTGCGGATTGTGGCTCGTTAATCTTTTATGTTTTTCTCTCCCTTTTGGTCGTATGTTTCGCAGGGACTACAGTTTCTCTTTTGTAGATTTTTGGTGCTAAAATGTGAGATCGAGTTGTGTGTTAGATACTCTGCCTTTCTTGGCTAGCGGCGATCCGTTGGGTTCGGAAGAGCCGGTAATAATGGCGTCATGAAATGCTTTCAACAACGGAGAAGTGAGTTTGTCATGTTCAGTGGTGTTAACTAATACGATGACGTCTTTAGAAGATCTAACTCTTGTTGCTCCTTATTTTGGGATTTCCATTTGTGGCCAGAATGTCCCTGTAAGAGTGCCAACGAATGTCGTAGAGGCGGCATAGGAAAGCGTAGCAATGCAAAAGAGGGCTTATAGCTCAAAAGGCGTCCTTTTAGTGCTGATGAAAAGATGCTAGGAAAGAGGTCAGTGCTCGATGCTAGGGTTACCAATGTTTTTCCTGGGCTAAATTGTGATGCTCGATATGTTCCGTTCAAACTTCACAGTTCTTCTCACAAGGCTACAACAGACGCTATTGGGAGCTTTGTTCTTGCCAGCTTGAATGATGGTCTGTCTATTGTTTGTGCATCATTAGGTATTTTAAGTAATGTATTATGGTTTCTTTTAGTGGCTTTGCTACTTTGTTTTTTACAGAGTTTTCTTAGTGGGTTTTTTTGTATGGTTAACTGCTACTGATTCCATTGTTATTCATTGTTTCGTCAAAGACGTACCCTATGTGGTTGCGTCTGATGAGCCCGCATCTTTTTGAGATACTGCGGTGACTACTCCGATACTTTTTTTGGTGACATTTCTTCGTGTGAAGGCAACGAACCTTTCGCTTCTTGGAGCGCATTTTATCCTTAGAGGGGTGTCGGTGTCAGAAAATTGGTTCTATCTTGAGTCTTCTTGTAAGAGGTTGTCTGAGCTATATGTGAATAGTGGTGGCGCGTCTCCGCCTTGTGCTAGTATCATGAGGAGCGTTGAGAGGGGTTGAGGTCTTATTCAAGAGTTAGGTTGTGTTCAGCTTAAAGTGGAAAGTAATGTGAAGGTCCTCCTTGAGGAAAATGCGAGGCTGCGTTTGCAGGTGGAGGGTTACTCGGGTCTTTCTGAGAAGAATGCCTATTTGCGTTCGTAGGTGGATCGTTATGTTGTTTAGCTAAGGGAGTTGCAAGAAAAACATGAAGCGGATGTTCGAGCGCAGTTAGGGGACTTGCATATAAAGTATGCAGAGGAGGTTGCTGAGAAACAAAAGAAGAGTGATCGCGCTCTTAGAATTAAGAATAAGTTCCTTGAGGCCACGAAGCAGAGTTTTAAGACTGACATTTAAGGTCTGAAAGAGGAGCTAGAGCAAGTGAAGAGAGTGGCAGATGAAAGCTTTGCAAATTTTACAAGGAAATTAACAAGGCTTAAAGAATCGCACAAAATTAGGTTTGTAGATGAACCAAACGTTCAGTGAACCTGTGAAACTGGTAAATTGATTTTGATATAACTAAAGAATTTAAGGACTAAATTGAAAAAGAGAAAAGGAATTTTTATGTCCTCAAAACCTCTCTATATATTTAAAGAAAAATGTTTAAGTCAAAACCTCAACTTGTCATATGTTTTCTAAGTGTTTATCAAGCCAAAATAGTGATTTTCGAGTCACCGTTTCGGAACGGCCTTTGGAGGTTCTGGAACAGTTTTGAAACTGTTAACCTCTGTTTCGAAATGGGTTTCAAAACGGATGAAGAACATCGAAACGACTTGACCCATTTTGATACGGTAGTATCAAAACGACCTCAAACATTTCGAAACGGAATTCAAACTTGTTTTAGAAATATGATCGTTGAAGTTTTCAACTGAATTTATACTTGTCGTTAAGGCGTATCAAAACGCTTTCAAGCTATTTTGATACAGGCTTTGACAGTGGCAAAGTGTTTCGAAACGAGTTTCGAAACGGGCTCTTAGCGTATCGAAACGATCGTGCCCGTTTCGGTACGGTCTATTTATTACACCCTAACGACTCTTTCTATTTTGGTCTGTTTCGAAACAGGATCGGACGTTTCGGAACGGGTGGTTGTAGACTGCATTTATGGAGGGAAGATAACACCCCAACGACTCTATTGATGAATGCAACAAACCCAACATCTAGAATTCAATGAGAAGATATAAAAGGAACCTCTAAAAGATCCAACAACAACTATTGATCTCAAAAGTATTATCCAAACATCAAAGCCAAGCATTTGTGCAAAAATCTCAATATTTCTTGTAAACCCCAATTGTGAAATTTGTAATTCCCATTCTGATCTATTCAATTGGGTTGAGTGCTTGTAAAAGGGCTACATTTTTTATTGAGAGATACTAGTTTTAGCCTTCATCTTCTTTGTATTTTTCAAGTGAGGATTGGGTCAAATTTTGGGTAGAAAATTTGACCGGTATTGTAACGGTTACCTCCTTAGCCTAGAAAATGGGAAGAACAATTAGTGGATTGTTGGAAAATCCTTAGTGAAGCTAAGGTAGTAGATGTAGAGTTCGATTGGAACTTGAACCACTCTAAATCCTCTTGTCAATCATTTTTATTTTTCCATTCCACCACCAAAGTTCTAAAAATCCAATTCACCCCCCTCTTGGCTCATATTGTTTCATTGATCCACTCAACAATTGATATCAAAGCCTACCTCTTTGAAGGATTAACAACCACAAGAGGAGTTCCTAGGAAGAGTGTGATCATTCAAAAATCAAGCCATGGCATCTACCTCCGAGTCAAGCATGTACGAGTCTCAATCAACCACCAAACCGCCTTTCTTCAACGGTGATAACTACCCATTTTGGAAGAACCGGATGCGCCTCTTCATCAAATCCAACGATGATCTAGTTTGGGATGCCATTGAAGATGGTCCCTATATTCCGATGAAGAGAGCCAACGAAAGAAGATTGGTGCCAAAGAAGAAAAATGAGATGAGTGGAGAAGAGAGAAAGAAGGTTCAAATCAATGATAAAGCTCTTCACATGTTGTTTTGCTCTTTCGGTCCCGACATCTACTCCAAAGTTTCCTCCATTGAAAGTGCCAAGGAAGTGTGGGATACACTAGAGACCACTTATGAAGGAACAAGTGATGTAAAGGAGACAAAGATTGGAATTCTCAATCTTAGCTATGAGAATTTCAAAATGGAGCCCGACGAAACCGTGTCAAAGATGTTCGATCGTTTCTCAACAATCGTCAACGGGCTAAAAAGTTTTGGAGAGACAATCCTAGAAGACAAACTAGTTCGGAAGCTACTCTACTCACTTCTCGAGTCTTGGGATGGGAAGAGAACCACCATCATTGAGGCCAAAAATTTGAAGACACTCAAGCTTGATGAGCTAGTGGGTTCTCTCCTAACTCACGAGATAATGAAGCAAGGAAAGGAAGATGAAAGGAAGAAGGAATAGAGAAGAGTGGAGAAGCTAGAGGTAGATAAGAAGAAGAAGATAGGAGTGGCTCTCAAAGCTTCACTACATGAGGAGAGCACTTCTAGTGAAAAGGAAGACCTAGAAGAATTGGCTATGATATCCAAAAGGTTCTCACGGTTTATGAGGTCCAACCGAGGGAGGAAGATTCAAAGAAAAATGGACTTCAAAACCAAAAACAAAGAAGAAGAGATGGATCAAATCATTTGCTTCGAGTGCAAAAAACCGGGTCATATTCGTTCGGAGTGCCCTCAACTCAAGAAGAAGATCTTTGAGAAGAAGAAGAAGAAGCTCAAAGCCAAGCTTGCTACTTG
This sequence comes from Hibiscus tridactylites, assembly GCA_958450335.1. Lineage (NCBI taxonomy): Eukaryota > Viridiplantae > Streptophyta > Magnoliopsida > Malvales > Malvaceae > Hibiscus > Hibiscus tridactylites. Next base: position 61,100,691 of record OY288271.1, read on the forward strand.
GAGTGATGAGGAGTCATCCGAGGATGAGGAACACGAAGTGGCCAACCTTTGCCTCATGGCACTTGAGGAGGATTCCTCCATGGTAACCTCTAACTCATCATCTTTTGATTTTACAGTTGATGAATTGCATGATGCTTATGATGAGTTACAAGAGGTATATGATGAGTTAGTTGAGAAATATAAAGACTCGGTCATAAGAAATAAAAAGATTATTTCCAAAATAAATGCTAAAAATGACTCACTTTCTCAAGCTAACTTAAAATTTGAGAAAAAGATCTTAGGTTTACAAGATGAACTTAAATTCTTTCAAGATGAAAATGTAGACCTAAACAATCTTATTTCTCAATGCAATAGTCAACACCAAAGGATGTTAGATGAGCTTAACAAGCTCAAGGAGTCTTTCAAAAATGTTGGTAGTGTGAAAATGAGATAGGTGAATCCTCTAAAACTAACCAACCTAAAAGAAAGACATATAACTACAAACAAAATAGCTTCCATAGGCATAATAGAACCAAGAAAGTTAGAAATGTATGGGTTCCTAAGGAACTCGTCAAGTCTAATAATGTTGTTGCTATGTCACCTTGGATTCCTAAGGGAACCAAGTTTTTGGGAGCTAACACTCGTGGACCCAAAATGATTTGGGTACCAAAAACCAAAGTTTAATATTTTTTTGTAGGGGGAGCATTGCTATAAGGCCAAAGCACAAAGTCAAAATTCATGGTACCTTGATAGTGGATGATCGAGACACGTGACCGGAGACAAGAGTGATTCATGGACTTAAAGCCAAAAAGTGGAGGAGTAGTGACATTTGGTGACAACTCCAAAGGCCACATTAAAGGTATTGGATCCATAGGTAATCACTCTACTATTCTCATTGAAAATGTTTTATATGTTGATGGTCTAAATATAATTTATTGAGCATTAGTCAAATATGTGACAAAGGGTTTAATGTCTTATTTGATAAAAATGGGTGCAAAATTGTTGGCATTAAATCAAATAATATAATGCTCATTGGTCATCGCATAGGTAATATATACATGGTGCATTTAGATGACATTCATACATCACATCCATATTTTGTTGCACAAAATGAAAATGATGCATGGCTATGGCATAGGAAACTAGGACATGCTAACACTAGTATTTTAGAAAAAAATAGTTTCCCTAGATCTAGTTAGAGGTTTGCCCAAAATTAAGTTCTCAAATGACAAAATTTGTGATGCATGCTCTAAGGGTAAACAACATAAATCATCCTTTAAATCTATTAATGATGTTTCTACAAGTAGGTGTTTACAAGTAATTCACATGGATTTATTTGGGCCTTTTAGAACTATGAGCTTGGGTGGTAAATCGTATGCATTTGTACTTGTTGATGACTATTCTAGATTTACTTGGGTTCTATTTTTAAGTACTAAAGATGAGGCTTTAGAAAAATTCATCACGTTTTCAAAATTAACTCAAAATGATCTCGAACTTAAAATTTCTCATATTAGAAAGGATCATGGAACCGAATTTCAAAATCTAGGTTTTGAAGAGTTTTAAATGAAAATGGTATTAGCCACAATATTTTGGCTCCTCGAACTCCTCAACAAAATGGGGTAGTTGAAAGGAAAAATATGAATTTACAAGAAATGGCAAGAACCATGCTTTATGAAAACAATTTACCTAAATATTTTTCGGCGGAAGCCACAAACACCGCTTGCTACATTGTAAACCGAGTAATGATTAGGCCGCTTTTAAAGAAAACACCATATGAGATTTTAAAATCTAAAAAGCCTAACATTAGCTATTTTCATCCATTTGGTTGCAAGTGTTTTGTTTTAAACAATGGAAAAGATAACTTAGGTAAATTTGATGCTAAAAGTGATGAAGCTATTTTATTAGGTTATTCCATAAACTCTAAAGCCTATCGTGTATTTAATAAGAGAATTTTAGTAGTGGAAGAGTCTATTCATGTTGTATTCGATGATAACCTCCTTCCGAGGAATGATTCTAGTGATGATGATGATGTAGGAATCCTTGATGCCTTTGATGGAGGACAAACTTCAAAAGAGGATAAGATTCCAACAAAATAAGAGGATACACAAGATCCACCTCTTGAAGTCTTGAAGGACTTGGCTCTTGAGGAAAAGGGAGTGAGCTACCCAAGGGAGTACAACTATATCAAAGGTGGTGAAATCTTGGGTGATCCATCCAAGGGGGTAACTACTAGATCTTCTCTTAAACTCATGAATCATGTTGCTTTTATCTCATGCATAGAGCCTAAGAACATTAAAGAAGCATTAAAAGATGACTTTTGGATTATGGCTATGCAAGAAGAGTTAAATCAATTTGAGAGAAGTAATGTTTGGACATTAGTTGAAAGGCCTAGTAATCAATCTACTATAGGAACTAAATGGGTATTTAGGAACAAACTAGATGAGAGTGGTAACATTGTGAGAAATAAAGCTAGATTAGTTGCTCAAGGTTACACTCAAGAAGAGGGAATATATTTTGATGAAACCTATTCACCCATAGCTAGAATGAAGGCTATTAGGATGTTGCTTGCATATGCATGTTATCATGATTTCAAGCTTTTTCAAATGGATGTTAACAGTGCATTTTTAAATGGTTTTATAAATGTGGAAGTGTATGTGGAACAACCATCGGGTTTTGAAGACTCAAAATTTCCAAATCATGTTTTAAAACTAACCAAAGCAGTTTATGGTTTAAAACAAGCTCCTAGAGCTTGGTATGAAATACTTTCAAACTTTTTAATTGAAAAAGGTTCTGAAAAAGGTAAGGTGGAGCTCTCATTCTTTTTGGGACTCCGAATCAAGCAAAGGAAGGATGGCACCTTCATCAATCAAGCAAAGTACATCAAGGATATGCTCAAGAAGTTTGGCTTGGAGAATGAAAAGCCTCAAGTCACACCAATGAGCTCAACTACAAAGCTTGACAAAGATGAAGGAGGTAAGTGTGTTGACTCTAAGCTTTATCGCTCTATGATTAGATCTTCGCTTTACCTTACCACAAGTAGACCAGATATTTTGTTTAGTGTTTGCTTGTGTGCTAGGTTTCAAGCTAGTCCTAGAGAGTCTCACCTTATAGCCGTTAAGAGAATCTTTAGGTACCTTAGAGGTACCCCTTGTTTAGGTCTTTGGTACCCTAGAGACTCAACCTTCAACCTTCATGCTTATTCGGACACAGATTACGGGGGGTGTAAAAGCAATAGGAAGAGTACTTCGGGAACATGCCAATTCTTAGGTAGTATGCTCATATCTTGGTTCTCTAAAAAACAAAATAGTGTAGCTCTATCTACCATCGAAGCCGAGTACATATCCTTAGGGAGTTGTTGTGCTCAAGTCCTTTGGATGAAGCAATAACTCTTAGATTATGGTATTAAAGTTGAAACCATACCCCTTAAGTGTGATAACACTAGTGTCATATGCTTAGCTAAAAATCTCATCCAACACTCTAGAACCAAACATATAGAAATAAGGCATCATTTCATTAGAGAACATGCCCTTAAGGAAGATGTTGCTATAGAGTTCGTTGACACCTTAAACCAACTAGAGGACATTTTTACAAAGCCTTTGGATAAGGAGCGTTTTTGGTCCCTTAGGAGAAAGTTAGGTCTAACTAGCCTATCTTGACCTTTTAGGACCTTTTTGAGCTTAAATTGCTTGATTTCTTGAAAAATGCCATGGTAATGTGTTTTTACTCCTAATTTCATCCATGCTAATAGTTAGGGGGTGTATGTTTTTGTTTACACATGTCTTTCCTGCTCATTCATGTCATTTATGCATATAGGACTTCATGAAATCCATTTTTCTGTAATATTAGAGCCTCATCTGCACTTCCAGACCTAGGTGTATCGAAACGGGTTCAAATGTTTCGATAAATGGTACCTTAAAAGAGCAATCTATGAGTAGGGTGTTTCGAAACGCCTTAAGAGGGTTTCGAAACGATTTTGCCTTAGGCAAGACGTGTATCGAAACAAGTTTTGATATGGTTCAATACGTGGGATTCGATACGGTCAAAGCCGTATCGAAACGGTCAACTAGACTCGAAACGTCAGTCAACGTTTTGGTACCCACGTTTCGGAATGATCGTGCCTATTCCGAAACGGGTATGCGGACAGCTTTGAATGGGTTCTTTAATGACAAAATCACTTTTTATTAAAACTCTTCAAAAACCCTAAAAACCCTAACCCAATTTTTCCCTATAAAAACCCTCTAAACCTCATTGTTTTTCATCAAATCTTGATGGCTTTTACACACAAACTCAAGTCTAAGCAAGCCTTATCAATCTTGTGCAAGATTTTCCATTCGTTCATCCCAAATCCACATCTAAGGTATATTTTCTTCTTTTTCTTTTTCCTTTGATTTTATTCGATTTTTAGGTTAGAAAGAACTTAAGTTTGTATAGATTATATGTTTTACCTCTTGGGTTTTTCAAAACATGTAAAAAAATTCAAAATCTTAAAATTTTTTGTTCGAATATATTATTTTTTACTCGTATATTCTTTTCAGTTTTTCAAAAGTTGTTTTCTCTTAATTTTTTTTAATTCTTTTAAACCTAAATGGGATTTTTCATTGGATTGAATTGAGGATATTCATGCATACATTTTAATTTTAAAATTGCTTGTTTTATGTTTTTAGGATTTTTCAATGGAAAACGCTAACAAGAAACGTAAGACGGGTCAAGCGAGTGAAGCTATTGGTCAAGCCCATGTCCGTCCTAATCTCACCCAACTTTTTCTCAAAAGTCTCAGACTCCAGAGATGAAGGATCGTTTCTCTTATGTCAAGGATATTGTTGTTCATCGCGAGCGTGATGTTGATGTCCCATTCCTTGAGTCCGAGCGTTTCTCTTTCCGCTATCTAGAGCATTTGGAAGAATGGAACTTCATGGCATTCTTGAACATACCGAAAATTGTCTACAAGCACATGGTACTCATCTTCTACTCAAATTCCCAGCTCCTTGATAATGAAGATCACTCCGAAGTCATCGTCAGTGAGTCATATCTCTTGGGGAAGAAGTTTGTTATCAACATCTCCTTTTTAGAGAATTGTCTTGGGCTTAAGAATGAAGGCATTGAGGATGAAACCCACTTTGGTGCTCACACCGATTTCGTGCTTTCTTTGGATGCTCATGACCATTTCCTACACTTGATGATTTCATGGTTTATTCGCCCCTCCGGAGGTAAATTCTATCATATTCGTCAAGTTGATTTGTAACCCCCTTAGCCCGGCCTAGACGCTTGACCCAAACTACAAAGATTACACGAGGAAAACCATAGTCAACCCGAAAGTCAACATTGATTAACGACCTTTTTTCTTTTTATCTTTTCTAAATGAATTATTAATCCTATGTGATCACCCAAGATCATAGGAAGGAAAAGCACAGCGATCGTAATTAATTTAGGGGTTTAATTGTAAGAATTAGACTTTTAGGGACCAAAACGTAAATTTTGCAAATTACGAGGACCTTACAGATTTTAATTTTACCAATAATCAATTAGTCATATTTCATGCATCTCTGTCAAATATCAACTTAATCAGACATTCCAAACTCAACCATTTGCATCCATAATCATCAAAGACTAAAATGTAAGAAGCAAGAACCTGAAACAGTTCAAAATTCAAACCAACGATCGGGTGTTTCGAAACGTTGAGCCTTGTATCGAAACGGGGTTGACCGTTTCGGTACTCGGGTGTGTTTCGAGACCCGTATCGAAACATGGATTTCCAGTAGCCAAAGCGTTCCGGAACACTCTTACCCGTTCCGAAACATTATGGCCATTTCAGGCCCCTGTTCCGAAACAGATTAAGGCGTTTCGATACGCCCAGCCCTGCAACTGCAAACTTAGCTGGTTTTTCACACTTAAACATGTCCGAAAATGTCCTAAAGCATACAACAACATACTAGCAACGCATTTAAGCATCAAAGATCGTCACAATGAAGCTTAAACTAAAGCATGGCATCAATCATGCAATCATTGGAACTAAAGGCATGCTCCCTAGACATGAAAACCAAATGAAAGCCACAAGCCACAAACAAGCCACAAACAAGCCATAAAGGACATTTACAAACCCTAAATACCATAATAAACTTGCAACAACCACAGGGAGTTCAAAATACATCTCCCAAAACTAACCATAGATCCCCATTGCCATTTTTCATTACTAAAGTATATGTAAATGTCACCATACTTGAGCTTTTCACTTCCTTGGATATCCTTAGCTTCCTTGCTGCCCAATAATGTCTCAATTTTCTACATTGTTGGTAAAAGAGAGCGTAAGCACATTTGCTTAGTGAGGCAAGCTCTAAGAAAACCAACTAAACAATGCAACTGTAAACTCTATCTCAAAAATCATTTTCTACAACATGCTCTTTCTATCTCATGCTTGAAAACCATTTCAAAGCAATTTCTCCATTTGAAAACCACATACACCTTCAATCCAACTCATGCATTTAACCAATGCAAATCTCATGGAAAATCCATACACATGCTTAATGAAAACAAAAGCATTTCATAAACCATAAATCTCATATGCATTTTTCATAGCACAAAACATCTCAAAATTTGGTACATGTGACTCAAATACAATCTCATATATTGGCATTTCATATTACATGTTTACTCGGATATGAGGATTAGCTTGACTTAAAGCCAAGTCCTACCCCGGTGGAATCTCACATCACCGGACTCTCATGGCGGTATCACTCTTCGCCACAAAGCTTGGGTGTTTCACCAAGACCTGCCCCGATGGTATCTCTCATCATCGAATTCTCACTTTGGATCGGGATGGCACTACCCCCATTGCCGGACTCCAATGAGCACGTACGAATTTTTAGTTTATAATGCACTTTCATCCTATTGGTCGACCAATTATATCCGGTAATTATCTCATCATTTATGCCAATGTATTATATCAAAAACATCATCCCACCTACTATTTTGATGCAACATTTCTCAAACCATTCTCATCCCATTTCAAAACTACAATTCATGCATTTCATTTAATCAAAACCTCGAGACTCTTTTCATAGACATGCTATCATATGGGATCAACACATAACATCTTTCCATGTTATAAATCATGCATAAAACAGTAGGATTTTGTCTAACACAACTCAAGAGCATGTTAAAAGCATTTAGGGGCATCAACCACATATTGAGAGCAAATCTAGCCATACTTACTTCCGGACTTAGGATGGTGTTTCAAACCAACCCTAAATCCCCAAACCATGTTTCCTTGTCTCTCAAGGACTTCTAAAACCATTCGCACTCACCGATTACGTTTCGCTTGCTTTCCGAAACGATATCTAGACTTCCGGCACCTCCAGATCAACACCAAAAGCGTTGGAAGATATCTCCCATGTTTATTACACATAAGAGCAGAGTATTAATGCATCATCATGCATTGAAATCACCAGCCACTCATACAAACTCGCTGCACTACTCAAAAGCATCATTTCGGCCATCAAATAACTGAAATCACCACCAAACTTTCTCAAATCTAATCAATTCTAATCATGATGCTTTTGAGTAGTGCAGCGAGTTTGTATGAGTGGCTGGTGATTTGGTTGCATGATGATGCATTAATCCTCTGCTCTTATGTGTAATAAACAGGGGAGATATCTTCGGACGCTTTTGGTGTTGATCCGGAGGTGCCGGAAGTCTAGATATCGTTTTGGGAATCAAGCGGAACATAATCGGTGAGTGCGAATGGTTTTAGAAGTCCTTGAGGGACAAGGAAACAAGGTTTGGGGATTTAGGGTTGGTTTGAAACACCATCCTAAGTCCGGAAATCGCCACCAAATAATCAATTCTAATCATTCCTAAACCTCAATCAACACCAAAAATCAACACAAACATGCCCTTAAATCTCCAGCAACAACAGAACACCAAGAACACTCCAAAAACCACAAATCTAGCATCTAAAACATAGGAATCCAAACCTATTCGAGAATCATTGGTTAAAACCTCATTCATAACATCAATTATCATCCAAAACACATTAGAAATCAACCTCAAAATAGAGCTTAACAAAGAGTTACGAAAATCATCAAGATCTCACCAAGAATCTTAAGTTTTACAAAAAATTCATGCTTCTAACATTAAAACAACTCAAAAATCATTAACAAAGGATTGATAACTTGGGAATTTCAGTATAGAACTGATCATTAGAGGAGAAGGACGAAGCTTACCTCTAATGGCTGATTTTAAAAACAAAAGGATTTAATGAAGCAAAGGTTGGAAATCCTTAGGAGAATGAAATCTCAGCAAAAGGGATGAAAACCAAAGATTATTTGGTGAGGGAAATGTGTTTGGCTGAGTGGAAGTTGAGAGAAAATGAAAAGAGGGGAAAAATATCGTAAGGTAGTTATAAAAAGTCAAAAAGGGAATTTCTCTCTTAATTCCTTTAATTAAATCATAATTAAAACTCCCAAATTAAAGAGAAATCAGATGAAAAACAATTTGGTAAAATTAGCTCCTTAAAGATTCAAAGTTTCAATCCTTTACAAAACAGTCACTAGTCAACTTTTGCAAAAACTGCAATTTGGTCACTACACCAAAATGTAGCATTTCCAAATCACATTTTGTAAATTGTTTTCACCATAACCATTTATATAATAAATGATGATTTTTAGATATTTTTTCATATTTTTAAAGCATCCCGAACTAGGTGTTCCCTCAACCTCCCTTAAAGATTTGAACTGTTCACGACTGGCCCGATTCAACTTCTAAAACATCTAGGCCCAAAACCAGGGCATTACATGATTATTTCTGGTTAGAGTGCTTTCGCTGAGGAGAACGACCAAATCTTGTCAAGATTATTTCGCCGAAATGGTCAATAATGTGAAGCTTCGTGAAACTGATGCTCTTAAATCCTTCACTTATGGGACTGTTTTGAGCTATATCTTTGACATACTCAACTTTGATTGCTCATATGACTCTCTGGAACCCCATAAGCAAAAGATTGGTGAATCTTCTCTCCAAAAGTTCGGGTTCCATTACACTCTTGGCCAATGGGAACAAGTTGATAAGCATGCCCCTCCACCTCAAGTTGAACCACAACCTCAAGCTCCGGATCCTAACAATGAAGCTCTTATGGCTTTCCTCACCGAGCGGTTCAACGCAACTTCATGCCCTGGGTCCTAATAATCGTTTGCAATCCGTGGAGAATCGTCTCACCTCCCTTGAGAATCAACATCAATCAATGGACTTGTCATTCTCTACCTTCTATGGTCAATGGATGACCTTTCGTCGCTCTCAAGCTAGGAACGATGATGATTCTTCAGATGTTGATGGTGACGATGGCGAGGCTTAGGGTCTTTATTGCATCGCATATTAGATTATCATATTAGGACTAAGTTTGCACCTTTATTTTCTTTATGCTTTATGAACATATGCTTTGATTACTTTGTTTGGGATTGAGCTTTAAAATTTATTGCTTTAAGTTTTATGTTTTGATATTTGAATTATATGAATCTATATTATGTTGTCTATTGCTTTTAACCTTGTTTCTTCTCTTGTTGAGCCTTGTTTATTATTCTTTTTGATCTAACAAAAAGGGGGAGAAGTAATATAAGAGCCAAAATTTGTTTTAAGGCGGTTTTGAGTTTTAAAACTTGAATTTTAAAGCTTTACAAAAACTTAAAAACCCATCTTAAATTGAGGGGGAGTTAGAATGTCTTCATGATTTCAAAACTCTGAAAAATTCTAACTCGGTTTTATTATATCAAAAAGGGGGAGTTTGTGAAACCGATAAATTGATTTTGGTATAACTAAGGAATTTAAGGACTAAATTGAAAAAGAGAAAATGAATTTTTAAGTCCTCAAAACCTCTCTATATATTTAAAGAAAAATGTTTAAGTCAAAACCTCAACTTGTCATATGTTTTCTAAGTGTTTATCAAGCCAAATCAGTGATTTTCGAGTCACCGTTTCAGAACGTCCTTTGGGCGTTTCGGAACAGTTTTGAAACTGTTTACCTCTGTTTCGGAACGAGTTTCGAAACGGCTTGACTCGTTTCGATACGGTAGTATCGAAACGACCTCAAACGTTTCGAAACGGAATTCAAACTTGTTTTAAAAATATGACCGTTGAAGTTTTCAACTGAATTTATACTTGTCGTTAAGGCGTATCGAAACGCTTTCAAGTCGTTTCGATACAGGCTTTGACAGTGGCAAAGTATTTCGAAACGAGTTTCGAAATGGGCTCTTAGCGTAACGAAACGATCGTGCCTGTTTCGGTACGGTCTATTTATTACACCCCAATAGCTCTTTCTATTTTGGTCTGCTTCAAAACAGGATCGGGCGTTTCAGAACGGGTGGTTGCAGACTGCATTTATGGAGGGAAGATAACATCCCAACGGCTCTATTGATGAATGCAACAACCCCAATGGCTAGAATTCAATTAGAATGTATAAAAGGGACCTCCTAAAGCTCCAGTAACAACTATTGATCTCAAAAGTATTATCCAAACATCAAAGCGAAGCATTTGTGCAAAAACTCCCAATATTTCTTGTAAACCCCAATTGTGAAATTTGTAATTCCCATTCTTATCTATTCAATTGGGTTGAGTGCATGTAAAAGGGATACATTTTGTATTGAGAGATACTAGTTTTAGCTTTCATCTTCTTTGTATTTTTCAAGTGAGGATTGAGTCAAATTTTGGGTAGAAAATTTGACTAGTATTGTAACGGTTATCTCCTTAGCCTAGAAAAGGGAAAAAACAATTAGTTGATTGTTGGAAAATCCTTAGTAAAGCTAAGGTAGTGGATGTAGAGTTCGAATGGAACTTGAACAACTCTAAATCCTCTTGTCAATCATTTTATTTTTCCATTCCACCACCAAAGTTCTAAAAATCCAATTCACCCCCCTCTTGGCTCATATTGTTTTATTGATCCACTCAACAGAACAGTTCGTGAACCGTTCAGTGGGAAGTTCGTTTATGTTTGTTTATTTATTAAATGAACGAAAATGAACAATATTTTTTGTTCGTTTAATTAACCTAACGAACACGAATAAAGGGCTTATTCGTTCATTTATGTTCGTGAACGTTTGGTAATACGTTCATTTATGTTCCTTTATGTTCGTTTATGTTCATATAAGTTTATTTACATATGTCTAGGAGCAAAGTGTTGCATGGTAGACAGATTGAGTTGGTCAAAGTGAAGTGGCAACTCTGAGGTGTGGAAGAGGCCACTTGGGATAGAAAGGAGGATATGGAGAGGCAGTTTTTGTATCTCTTCTCGTCAGGTAATTTCGGGGACGAACTTTCCTTAAGTGAGGGAGAGTTGTAACACCCGTGTTTAGGGGTCAAGTGTTAGGTGAGTTAAATTGGGTTCGGGTCGTTGGGCTTGGTTTAAATAAAATGGGCTTGGTTTTGAATTAGAAAGGCCATGTGTTTTCATTAGGGGTAAAAGAGAGATTTTCTAATAAATGAAATAAAACAAGTAAAAGCATGTTTTGAAAACTATCATCTTCATCCTCTTGAAACACAAAACCCACGACTAAAACCCCAACCCAAACTACCGTTACATCATCTTCCTCGGCGTTTTCAAGAGTTTTTATCAAGGTAATGATGTTTTTGACTTCTCATCTTCATCCTTAAGATTTCCATGGTTTTAGATTTTCATAAACTTCATTTTTTAGTTGTTCATGTGTTCAAATTTTTAAATCAAAGGTGGAAACTTTGTTGGGTTTTATTGAGTTTTTTTTGTAAAGCCTAAATATGTTATGGTATTGCTTTTAAGTGTAACATATATTAAAATGGTGAAGTTTTAATGAAATCCCGAAATGGGTATTTGTGGGTGAGTTTAAGGGTGGAAATCTTGAGTTTTTGAGGTAGTTTTGTGAAGGAAAGTTGGGCTGATGGTATGGTTATGCTTGGGGTTGTTTTAAACATATTTAGTGATGATTTGGATGATGAAATCGATGGGTAATTGCTGGGTTGTGTTCAAGTCCGAAAATGAAGAGTTTGGGTTAGTTCTTGGCTTGGAAATGTAGTGAAATCGTCTTGAGTTGTAATCTGATTTGTGGCAGTGATTTTGTGGATGTTTTGATGTATAATACGCTGTTTTTGGTTGATTAGAAGCAAGGGAAAACGTTGGAGAAGCTTCGGGCTCAATTCCAGGGAACTTGGAAGCTTGATCGACATTCTTGGCATGTTTTGGGGGTGTTTGGTGAGTGGACTGTTTTCAATGGTTTTAAATTGGTTCAAAGTATGTTGTTGGGGGTGCTAGATTGTGCTTGGTAGGCCAATCTCATGTGGGGTTAAGTTGGTAGCTTAATCTCTTGTTTAACTTTATGTAATTCTTGCTAAATGTGCATAAATGAGGCCTTATGTGATAAGTGTCTGATTATGCGTGTTACAATATATATTTGTGTTGCATGATTGTGAAATCTTGGGGAGCACTCGCTTAGTATGTTGGCACTAGTTATGTTAACGAATATAAATGATCGATCATTAGGATGAGTGTGCACACGGTAAGAGTCAAATTCGTGCGTGGCCTTGGTGGTGTGAAGTCACCAAGGTGGAGTACGGTGAAGTAACATTCCGCCGGAAAATGTATATATGTGTGATGATGAGTGGAATCTCATCCGTAAAAGAAAACGATGATGTGTGAAATCCCACTAGAAGGTAATATTGTTGTTATTGATTGCGTTGGGCGAAAATCACAATGGAAGCTATCTGCATATCCGAGTAAGCTTTATAGTTGCTAATATACCTTGTTTATGTGTGGTTAATGTGGTAAGATGTTATGTTACATCTATGTTGAGCATAACATGAGGTAAGATGCCATGTTCAAGCATTCTTGTAGCGGTTGGCTTGATGTCGTGTTCATGCATTCTTATAGCGGTAGGCTATTTTGTTATGTTGGTGTTAATGCATGCCTTGTTGATGATTTATGGATACCATGCTTTGGACCCTGCATTGTCAATATTTGTTTTTGAGCTCCCTCACTAAGGTTTCAAGCTTACGCTCTCATTTCCGACAATGCAGATCATTTGTGTGGAAGTTAGCAAGGAGCAAGGAAGGGGCACCCAAGAGTGTGTTTTTCTGCTCAAGTATGGTTTTCTTTGAATAATGTAATAGGTGGAAATGGGGATGCTAAGTGTTGTAGGATCGTATGTTAGACTCCTATGTTGTCTTTCATGTTGTTGAATGTTCATGCTTTTGTGTTGAAGGGGTGTAAGCTTTGTTTTATGTGATGTTCAAGTTGCTACATGTTTCTTTTGGCTAGTAAGACTTGTTATGCATGCTTGTATGTTTAATCATGCTCTTTTGTAGAATGTGTTGCCTCTAGTTTGTTTGTATGTTTGTTGCTATGTTATCTTTGAGGTTTCGAGGCAAGATTGAGGATGTTAAAACCAGTTTTCGGGTCACTTTAAGTGCAGGCGTTTCGAAACGCTCGAGGTAGTTTCGGAATGGTTGTAGCTCCAGGGATACTCGTATCGGAACAGAGGTGGTGCCATTTCGATACGATTTGACACTGTGAGCCCCTATTTCGGAACCCGTTTCGATACGGTTTGTCACTAAGAACCCCTGTTTCGAAACAAGTTTCAAAATGTTTTGTCACTATAGACCCCCGTTCCAGAACAAGGTGGGCCATATCGGAACAGCTTGGTCTTTCTTTTAAACTAGAGCCCGCGTTTCGAAACGGGCAAGCTTGTTTCGAAACGCAAGCAAGTAAATTGCCTAATTGGCATCTTCAATTGTTCTTGAACGTTATGTTTCAGTCCCAAATACTTGCTTGCTTCCTTGTTGAGTTCATATGTATCTTTAATGAATGGTTTTGCTTCGTATGCATGAAATTGGACTAACAAGTCACTTGGTAAATTTAAGTTGCCTTATGTTCTACTCGGGTTGTTTCGTTATCGTCTTCCGTTGTCGCTTTCGCACATAGGACTAAATGTAATATTTAGACCAGATAATTAAATGAAAATTTTTAGGGTTGCTAATCAGAGTGGGACCTTAGCGGGTTTTGTTGAGTGTGTAAAAGTTCTATTATTTACACCCTATTTAAACCCATATTTCTGCTACATTCAAGCATTATTTATTGCATTTAGGTCAGTTTACAGCAAAATATCACAAATATATTGAAAGGCACAGTTTCTACTAAAAATGGTTGCTTTTGCAGGTTGCTGTCGTAGCAGACGGAATGGGCAGTGAAGCAGAAGAGCTGGAACTGGACAAGCAGTCAAGGAGGACGATGCTGCCATGGTTGTCGCCGTGACAACAGAGGACGACAACAGTTTTGAGGAGAAGAAGCAAAGTGGACCTCAACAGATAGAGAAAATTCAGCCCGTCTGTCGTGTGAAAACCCCATATTTTTCCAAGCCCCAGATCAAAAGGAATGTCAAGCCCAAAGTTCAAGGAGAGAAAATCCCAAGCAAGAAAGATGACGGCTGGAAAGTAGATTCCTTGAAGATTTAGTCTTTATTAGAATCATACTTTCATTTAAAGTTGTATTCTTGCTATTTTAGATAACTTGAGCCCAAAGCTTATATAAGGGCATATATTTTGACCTAGGAGGCATAACCGATTACCTAGCTTCCTTCCCAAAACTTTAGTCGTTTTCCTTCCCACATCATGTTCTAAATTCCCCCTAGGGCCACAGGTTGATTTGTAAAGTAGTTGCAAGGGTTGTTTTGTTTTAGGAATTTTCAGTTCAATAAAATAAACTTCAAGTTCTCTTATTTTGGTTATTAATATCTTGCAAGAGCATCGGGAGAGCATTGTGAGGTTATCTATTTACTTAGCATCGGGAGAGTTAAGTATACGAAAGAAATAAGAGCAAGTTCTCTAGTTTATAGTTGAACTATCTCCGACCTAGGGATAGGACGAGGTTAAGTGGCTAAAGAAGAATTCATCGACATCGGTGTTCATCCTTCGATTCACGCCGGGAGGTATCATCAAAGACGTGATCATCGACAGACTTGGACCTAGGGATAGGCCAAGGCACATCTGGGATTCTTGCCAAACTTGAAGTACTGAGTTGATTGTTCGCTGCCGCGACAAGCAACGGAATGCTGCCGCGACAGGTGCTGCCGCAACAGGGACGACGACAGAACTGGATTTCCTAGACTTAGCAATACCTGCACTACTGAGCAATTCAATACCAGCCCATTCTCTCTATCTTGATTATCTCTACTCTTTTATTTACGTTTACTTTATTATTTTCGTGACAACTTCTCAAATATTTTCTTTACTTTCGTGCAGTGAATTAAGGTGAAGTTATTAGCCCAATCCCTGTGGAGACGATATCCGATACTTCGTATCACTTTACTACTTGCGTCGTGTACACTTGCACTACCATTGCGATAGACTCTTTTACACGCAACAAGTTTTTGGCGCCGTTTCCGGGGATTGGCAACATAACTCTACCTTTTCTTTTACTGCACTTTTCGTTTTTGTTTTATTTTTATTTTTCTGTTTTTCTTTGGTGCATTCAACTCTTTCTTTTCACAAGGTTTCTTGTTTATGCGCAGATCGAAACGAGGTGAAGATCCTGAGTATCCATTAGATCCAGAAATCGAACGTTCATTCAATCTCAAGAACCGACTTCGTCACATTCTAGCCAGGAACGAGTACCTTGAGGAACAGTTAGAGACGATGGCCCACCAAGGAAATGACCCGCATGTTGGAGATATTATACCTCCTGTCGGCAACCCTGCTGCCGCTACCGGACGACAGTCCTGTCGTGACCACATGTGGAACGATCATGTAGAACTGGAAACCACGCTACCGGACATAGATGTTGACAATTTTGAGCTGAAACCTGTTATGTTTAGCATGATCAACAATGCCGGTCAATTCAGTGGTGTTGTTACAGAGGATGCTAGGGAGCATCTAAAAACGTTCCAGGAAATTTGTGGTTCATTTAGACTGCCAGGAGTTAATCCGGAGATACTGAGGCTTCGGTTATTTCCCCATTCATTGAGGGATAGAGCAAAGACTTGGTGGAATAAACTTACGCCGGGTTCAATTAGAACTTGGGCAGATTTGTCTCGTGAATTTTTATCTCGTTTTAATCCTTCACATTTATCTGAGCAATTACGTAATGAAATTGATACTTTTCAACAGGAAGATGACGAGCCGATGCACGAGGCCTGGGACAAATTTACTACTCTTCTTTGGAACTGCCCAATGCATGGATTCCCCGTCTAGAATCAGGTAACTAAATTTTATAACGCTACCAACTTACAAACTCGTATTCGAATTGATTCAGCAGCAAACGGACTATTATTGGATATAGACCCAGACGAGGCAATGCAAGTATTGAAAAATCTGGCCAAGAATGAAGAGCAGTTTCCGACAGCAAGAAGAAGGGGTAAACGGGTACTAGCTGTTAAGGATTATGAGGCCGACAGCACAATGAAATCACATGTAGCATTCCTTACTAAAGCAATGAAAAAGCTATTGAATGATGATGCACAACATGGATTTGCTGTTGAGGAGGTATGTGAAATCTGTGAGGAAAATCATAGTTCGGATGAATGTCCTATACAGTTAGAAGAGGGAAAGTATGTTGGAAACTACAAGCCGGATTACAACTCCAACAACTATAATCCCAACTGGAGAAAGGATCCCAAGTTTTCTTGGAGTAATCCTAATAATGCCCTGAATCTTCAAGCACACAGTAATCAGAATCAGGGAGGACCTAGATTGTTGACTCGACAGCAACTGCAGCCGCAACAGCAGCAACAAAAGCCACCAGCTGCCACGACCAATATACTGGAACAGACTCTGGCCACTTTTATGTCTTAGACAGGTACTTATATTGAGAATATGAATCAGTTTGTCAAGAAAACAGAGACATTCATGGATAAAACAGAGATGCGGATGACAAATCATGAAGCCACTCTGAAATCTTTGGAGACACAAATGGGTCAGGTTTCCCAGCATATCAAGCCAAGGCAGACTAGAGGATTCCCTAGTAATACTGAAAATGCTAGGCAGCCCACACATGGGCAGTGTAAGGCCATTACTACTAGGAGTGGGAAGAAATTACCAGGGCCAGAGAAGGAAGCTGAAACAGTAAGAAACCAGCCTTGGACAGACCTGCCGAGGAAGCTGCCCCGACAGGTAACAAAAAGACTACTGCCGATAAACCTGTTACGACAACAGAAATGACAGAGGAGAAAAATGATTAACCCAAACCTCCTCAGATTCGTATGCAGTGGGAAGGACGTATTGCTGATTATCGTCCCCCACCTCCTTTTCCTCAACAGTTACAGCAAGCGAAGCAAGAATCTCAGCTAAAAAATATTTATGATATTTTTAAGCAGGTTCATATTAACATTCCGTTGTTAGATGTCGTTAGGGAGATGCCCGGTTACGCCAAATTTCTCAAGGATGTCATGTCAAAGAAATCTAAACTTGGGGAGCTTGAAACGGTTAAGATGACAGAAGGATGCATGAGTATTCTTCATAGGCAGCCACCCCAGAAAAAGAAGGATCCGGGGAGCTTCATCATACCTTGTGTAATCGGAGATAAATATTTGGGTAAGGCACTTTGTGATCTTGGTGCTAGTATTAATTTAATGCCAAAATCTGTTTTTCAGAAATTAGGTATTGGAAAATCGCAGCCCACGACAGTAATTCTGCAGCTGGCAGACCGCTCTTACGTTCATCCGGAAGGAAAAATCGAAGATATTCTGGTAAGAGTGGATACATTTATATTTCCTGATGACTTTCTTGTTTTAGATTATGAAGTAGACGAAAACGCACCAATCATCCTGGGGCAACCCTTCTTAGCCACGGGAAGATCTCTGACTGATGTGGAAAAAGGAGAACTCACCATGAGAGTGAACGACCAAGAGATTAAGTTGAATGTTCTCCAAGCTATGAAGCATGCTGATGCAGACGAGGAATGCAAGGCTATCACTGAAGTTACCCTTGATCAACCCTGCATCAGGTCAGGCTGTCACGACATCAAAATTGGTCACTGCCTCGGCAGCCACTTACAGGACTGTCACGACAGCACTGACGATAGCAACTCCTCGAATTCGATACTTCTGATATTGAAGATCAGGAGGAAGTAAACTGGATAGGCGATTGTCCAGGTAAGTTATTCGAACCTTTAAATTATACTTCGGATAACCATGCAATCCAAAAGCCATCTACTGTTGAGCCCCCTATTTTAGAATTGAAGCCCCTGCCAGGGCAGCTAAAGTATGCTTTTCTTGGTTCAAATGACACGTTGCCCGTAATCATCTCTTCCAAGTTGATGCAGGAACTGGAACAGCAGTTAATAGGGATGCTGCAGCAGCACAAAAAGGCAATTGGATGGACAATAGATGATATTCAAGGCATTAGTCCGGCGTTATGCATGCATAAAATCCTTTTAGAGGATGATCATAAGCCGACTATAGATTCTCAAAGGCGGCTAAACCATGCGATGAAAGAGGTGGTGCGTAAAGAGATAATCAAATGGTTAGATGCTGGTATAATTTACGCCATCTCCGACAGCAAATGGGTGAGCCCGGTGCAATGCGTTCCCAAGAAAGGAGGAATGACTGTGGTGACCAATGAAAACAATGAGTTAATCTGTAACCCCCTTAGCCCGACCTAGACGGTTGACCCGAACTACGAAGATTACACGGGGAAAACCAAAGTCAACCCGAAAGTCAACCTTGATTAACGACCCTTTTTTTCTTTTTAACCTTATCTAAATGCATATTAACCCTAGGTGTACTCTTGAGATAAGCATACTCAAAAATCACAGCAATCGGAAAACAATAGGGGACTCAATTGCACAACATACGAATTTAGGGACCAATTTGTAAATTCTGGAAATTAAGAGGACTTTACCAAATTTTAAGTTACCATTATGAAATTAGTCATGTTTCATGCTTCTCTGTCAAATTTCATCTCAAACGGACATCTCCAACTCAATCAATTGCATATACGAAAATCATGACTAAAATGTAAAGCTTGCAAACCTCAAAACCATTCAAATCAGTGCCCAACGGTAAAGTGTTTCGAAACGGGTCTAGGCCGTTTACATGTTCCAAACACCATAGGCATTAAACCAAACTTATGGAGTCCAAAACATCTCCCAAAACACCATCTAGGTTCCCATTGCCAAATACCAAAAGCTAATAGTGTTGTGAAAATAGTCACCATACATGAGCTTAGACTTTCACTTGGATCCTTGACCTCCTCGTTGCCCTTAAAGCACTTCAATGCTCTGCATTATTAGTTCAAGAAAGAGAGAGCGTAAGCACGTATGCTTAGTGAGAAATGCTCTAATAAAACAACACAATAATGCACTTTTTAAAAACACCTTTCCAAGGCCTTTAATTTCAAAACATCATTTATCATGCATCTATGCATACAAACCAAGCATCTCATGCTTCAATACTTCAACATGTCATATTGGCTTTCAAGTGATAATCCATAACCATTTTTCAACTCAAAACACAATCAGATACGCGGATTACAAGCGTTGTCCCATACGCTTCATACACACTACCAAACACTCAAGGTGGAGTTTACCGGTACAATCACAACCCCTTAACACCCGTGATGGAGTCTACGGTACAATTACAACCCCTCCACATCACTCATTGGTAGTTGTATAACATCACTAACGAGAACACGGGACACACAACACAAGATCCTCACATGGCATTTTAACCACCATTATGATCTTAGACATCTCGTTAGTGTTCTTGGATGGAGTTTACGGTACCATTACAACCCCTCAACATCCAAGGCGACTTTATTCACGGTGCACCCAATCCTATAGCCGGCTAACTATATCCGATTCAAGTACTTTTAAACCAACACATCACTTGCCAATATACATCATTTACCATCATTAATCCACTGTATTAAAGCATTAAACAAAGCCATTAAATGATCATGCATCACAATGCATCAAACCACATTTATCAATGTTTAAATCAAGGACCTCTTACCTTGAGCATCCTTCAACACATGGCTTACAAAACCAGCATTAAACATGCTAAAATATGCTTTCAAAACAGAATTTAAACATGCAAAATAAACACATTGCATTCAACCATCTCATGGTTTATCAAAAGAGAGTTTCTCCGAAAAACTTACTCTTAAGCTTAGCTAAGTTGTTTAGACTTAAAATAAGCTCCCATAACCTTTCAACATTGGTTTCAAAGCTGAAAACCAAACATCACTCACTGATTCCGTTTCGCAAGCTTGCCGAAACGCCGATCAAGCCTCCGGATCAACACCACAAGGATCCGAAGATGTCTCCCATGTTTTAAACACATCAAAGCAGAGGATTAATGCATCATCATGCATTAAAATCTTCAGCCAAAACACCTAAACTCGCTGCTCTCATCAAAACTCACATTTCGGCTACCAATCACAACCGAAATCACATCCAAACACCTCTACAACATTACCCAGCCAAGATCCATCAATTCCAATCATTCTTAGACATCAATTAACATCCAAAAAGGACCTAATCACGTCCTTATACCTCCAGCTATAGCAGAACATCAAAATCACCCCAAAAACCACCATTAACTCAAGTAAAAACTTAGGAAAATCAACCTATTCGGGATTGCATTGATTAAACCTCAATTACATATCATTTAGACATCCAAAATACATCAAAAAGACATCTCAAAACAGAGCCCAATTATTTAATACAAATTTCTTCAAAATTAAATCCAAATCTTGCATTTTAAGCCAAAAACAAGATCACAACATTAAAACCTTTAATAAAACTCAATTTAAGGATTGAGAACTTGGGAATTTCAGTAAAGAACTGAGTATTTAGAGGAGAAGGACGTTCATACCTCTAAATGTGGATTTCTCCTTGTTTAGAGCCAAAATTCCTTAAAATTCAATAAGCAAATGATGAGGATTTGGTGTAGAAATGATTAGAAATCATTTAGAGATTGAAATCTCAACTTTAGGTGTGAAAATAAAAGGAAAAGTGGCTGTGGAAATGTGTTTGGCTGAGGAAAAATTGAGAGAAAATGAAATGGGAAAATTTTGGCAAAAGTTAGTTATGAAACTAAAATATCTCTTTTCCCTCTTTTCTTTTTATTAAATAACATTAAATGAGTCTTTAAAATTTAAGAAAAATCTGGAGAAACCCTCCATTGGGTAAATTAGCTCCTTAAAGATTCAAAGTTTCAATCCTTTTAAAACAGTCACCAACTTTTCAAAAATTACATTTTAGTCACTAACTTGAAATGTCATATTTCCAAACCCCATTTTGTAAAATTGATTTCACCACTCTCTTATATATAATAAAAGTGGATTTTTTGATATTTTTCCATATTTTTAATGCATCCCGAACTAGGCTTTCCCTAAAAACCACCTTTTATATTCGAACCGTAATTTAAACCGGTCCGGTTCAGACCCTAAACTTCCAAGCCCAAAATTGGGGTGTTACAACTCTCCCCCCCCCCTTAAGAAATTTCGTCCTCGAAATTTACCTGAAGGAAAAAGGTACGTAAACTGCTTCAACATGTCATCCTTCCGTTCCCACGTGGCTTCTTCAGCACCACGATGCTTCCACAACACCTTTACCAACTCAATGGTCTTGCCTCGAAGAACTTTACTATCCGAATCCAGAATCTTCACTGGTTCCTCATCATAGGTCAAATCCGGATTCAACTCCATTCCTCCACAGGCATCACATGAGAAGGATCCGATCTATACTTCCGAAGCATAGAAACATGAAACACATCATGAATCTTTTCTAACTCATGCGGTAACCTAAACTTGTACGCAACAGGACCCACACGCTCAATCACCTCGTAAGGTCCAATGTACCTAGGACTCAACTTACCCTTTCGGCCAAACCTCATCATTTTTTTCCAAGGCGAAACTTTCAAAAACACACGGTCACCCACCGCATACTCAATCTCCTTACGCTTCAAATCCGCGTAAGACTTTTGCCGATCAGAAGCTGCCTTCAATCGCTCACAAATGAGCTTCACCTTCTCGGTGGTTCCTTTCAACAAAGCTGGCATCGAAACCAACCTTTCTGACCTGTTTCAGCCCAACAAAGAGGAGTCCTACACTTCCTCCCGTACAAAGCTTCATAACGTGCCATTTGAATACTTGCCTGATAACTATTATTATAGGCAAACTCCACCAAAGGCAAATGTTTCTCCCAAGAACCCTGAAACTCAATCACGCAGCACCTCAACATATCCTGCAATACCTGGATAACACACTCAGACTGTCCATCCGACTACGGATGATAAGATGTACTGAAATTCAACCGTGTACCCAAAGCCTGATGCAAACACTACCAGAAACGTGACGTAAACCTCGGATCTCTATCCGATACAATCGACTTTGGCACACCATGCAACCGCACAATCTCAGCAATGTACAGCTCCACAAGCTTATCCAACGTGTATGCAGTATGCACAGGCAAGAAATGCGCACACTTCGTTAAGCGATCCACAATCACCCACACCGAATTCTTCTTCGATGGCGACAAAGGTAAACCAGACACAAAGTCCATGGTAATCCTCTCCCACTTCCACTCAGGAATCCTCAACGGTTGCAACAACCCTGAAGGAAACTGATGCTCAGCCTTAACTCGCTGACATACCATGCACTTCCTTACAAACTCAGCAACATCTTTCTTTAAACCCACCCAATAGTACTCATCACGAAGATCACGGTACATCTTAGTACTACCAGGGTGCATACCAGGGTGCATAGCAAAAGGACTACTATCCGACTCCCAAAGCATAAAACTCCATCATCATTAAAGCAGAAATCCGATGGCCTATCCTCCGCAATATCCTGAACATGTGGCACCAAGGAATCATCCAACAACTGCTTTTCCTTAATCAACTGAACCAAGGATGGTTTCACTTGCAACTCGGCCACAAGACCACCATCACGCGAAATGCTCAAACTGGCAAACATAGTCCTCAACTCAACAGCTACCTTCCTACTCAAGGTATCCGCTACAACATTAGCTTTACCCGGATGGTACTCGATAGTCAAATCGTAATCCTTAAGCAACTCCACCCAACTTCGTTGCCTAAGATTCAACTCTTTCTGAGACATCAGATACTTCAAACTCTTGTGGTCCGTGTACACAGTACACTTCTCACCATACAAGTAATGTCTCCAAATTTTCAAAGCAAAAACCACCGCAGCTAACTCAATGTCATGCGTAGGATAATTGCGCTCATGCACCTTCAACTGACGCGATGCATAAGCCACCACCTTACCCTCTTGCATCAACACACATCCCAAGCCAACGTAGGACGCATCACTATACACCACAAACTCTTTCCCTGATTCAGGTTGAACCAAGATAGGAGCTTGCGTCAAAGTTGCCTTAAGCTTCTCAAAAGCCTGCTGCCTCGCTTCCGTCCACTCATACTTAACATCCTTCTGCAACAACTTCGTCAAAGGTGCAACAATCTTTGAAAACCCATCCACGAACCTCCGATAGTACCCCGCCAAACCAAGGAAACTACGGACTTCATGAACAGACCTAGGAGGCTTCCAATTCATCACTGCCTCAATCTTTTGAGGATCAACACGAATCCCCTCAGCAGAAACCACATGACCAAGAAACACAACTTCTCTAAGCCAGAACTCACACTTACTCAGCTTGGCATAAAGCTGATTCTCCAACAAAACCTGTAACACAATTCTCAAATGCCCTTCATGCTCCTCATCAGTACGAGAGTACACGAGAATATCATCAATGAACACCACAACAAATTTATCCAAGTATTCATGGAACACTCTATTCATCATGTCCATGAAAGCTGCAGGAGCATTCGTCAAACCAAACGGCATCACAAGAAACTCATAATGCCCATACCTCGTTCTGAAGGCTGTCTTTGGCACATCCACATCCTTCACCTTCAGCTGATAATACCCTGACCTTAAGTCAATTTTAGAGAACACAGCCGCTCCCCGAAATTGATCAAAAAGATCATCAATTCTCGGCAATGGATACCGATTCTTGATAGTCAACTTGTTAAGCTGACGGTAATCAATGCACATTCTCATAGTGCCATCCATTTTCTTCACAAACAACACCGATGCACCCCAAGGTGACACACTCGGCCAAATGAAACCACGATCAAGCAACTCCTGAAGTTGCGTCTTCAGCTCTTTCAACTCCTTAGGTGCCATTCGATAAAGAGTAATGGACACTGGAGTTGTGTTTTCATACAGCTCAATCCCAAACTCCACTTCGCGATTAGGAGGCAATCCAGGCAACTCCTCCGAAAACACACCAGGAAACTCTCGCACAGTCATGATATCTTGCACACGCAACTCTTTAGAGCTAGGATTCATCACAAAGGCAAGGTAAGCTTCACAACCTTGCCTCAACATCCGACTTGCTTCCAATGTAGACACCACATTGGCAAGAAACTTCACATTCTCACCAACCACCACCACCTCATAATGATCCGCAAGCTTCAACGAAACTCGCTTATTCTCAAAATCTACTACAGCTCGATGCTCAACAAGCCAATCCATACCAAGGATTACATCAAAACCATAGAAAGGCAATTCCATAAGGTCAACATGAAAAACATGATCTTGCACAACCAAGGGACATCTTCTATAAAGCTTTCGCGTCACAACAGTCTCACCAAAAGAACTAGTTACACGCACACCAACATCCAAAGACTCAACAGGCAAACCAAGCAATTGAGCATGTTCACGCAATATGTATGAGTGTGTAGATCCAGAATCAATCAAGGAAAATTAAGTAATGACAAGGATTGCAAAGTGAAAGTACCTGCGATCACATCCATGTCATTCCTCCCCTCCCTCTGAGCATACACTCTGGCCTGGCCACAACCCTCAGGCTGAGCAGCTACCACATGAGCCACATTCCTTCCACCATCCTCCCTGCGCTGGAAGTTACCACGGCCGCGCCCACGACCTCTCTGTGGTGCAAAAACTCTAGGAGCACGTCCCTGACCACCACCGACCAACAGAGGACACTCCCTCTTCATGTGATCCACCGAACCACAGTTCCAGCACGAAGTACCAGTCACAACAATAGGAGCTTGTACCTCCCTCGCTGCTCGAGGACAATCACGCCTCAGATGACCACACGATCCACATGCCCAACATGTGTTCTGATCAGCTCTCGCCCTGTCTCCCTGAACAGGCGCACCTTGCCTTCCACCACCACGCCTAGCTGAAGACTGATACTTCCGATCACGTCCTCTCTTGTTCCGTCCGCCACCGGAACTATACTCAGCAGCCCGCTTACCCGCACTAGGACCAGCACCTCTAGAAGATAAACTCAAATTCAACTCAATGTCTTTTGCTCTACCAACCAGCACATCAAAGTCAGTGTACTCAGCAGCCAACATATAGGTCTTCACTTCCGTCACCAAACCATAACGGAAACGTTCACACCTCTCCCGCTCATCAGGGACAAGCTCAGGTGCGTACTGACTGAGTCGGACAAACTAAACCTCGTACTCAGCCACTACATGCTCCCTTGTGTAAGAGACATGAATTCCCTTTTCTTTTCATCCAGGTACCGCACACCCAGATACCTCCTCTTAAACGCGTTCAGAAAGAACGTCCAAGTCACATCAGCATCCTCCATTCTGGAGATAGTGGTTGTTCACCAGGTATATGCATCGTCATGCAACAATGATATTACACAGCCCAGCTTCTGCACTTCATTACAGTTCACTTGTCCCAAAATTATCTTGGTACTTTCCAACCAAGACTCGGAACCCTCAGCAGACAAACCCCTGAACTCAATCCCTCCCAGACTGCGCAAGCGTTCCAGAGGTAGTCTAACATTAGCATCTCCCTAATGCCCAGCTCCATGAGCTCCAGCTACCGTCGCCTGAAAGGCTCCAGCAATAGCCTGAATCAGCATTGACATGTCAGGAGCAGCTTGCCCCTGCCCAGCTTCAGGTCCAGCGACCCCAGCACCAGCACCAACACCGGCTCCCTCACCCCCAGCACCACCACCACCGGGTGGAGGAGGTAAATCCACCACATTTTCAACATTCTCTTCGTTCTCATTTTGAGCCATAGCTCGCGTATTAATCCTCGTCTCTCTACGAGGTCCCATTCACTAAACAATGCAATCACAAATGCAATAAACATAGTCAGGCTCAGCAAGGTAAGCAATCCAAGTACTCAAGCTCATTTCCAATTAAAAACAAATCATTTCATTAGCTTTGATATGGCAATGGGTCCCTCTAACATGCTTCACCACAGCATACACCACAATTGCAACATACTTACTATTCATACATCATACATTCATTCAACAAGTATACAAAGCAATCATACACTTATCACCCACATAACCATTCCCAAATACTCGAGAACTTGTCTCTGATACCGCCAAATGTAACCCCCTTAGCCCGGCCTAGACGGTTGACCCGAACTACGAAGATTACACAGGGAAAACCAAAGTCAACCCGAAAGTCAACCTTGATTAACGACCCTTTTTTTCTTTTTAACCTTTTCTAAATGCATATTAACCCTAGGTGTACTCTTGAGATAAGCATACTCAAAAATCACAGCAATCGGAAAAGAATAAGGGACTCAATTGCACAACATACAGATTTAGGGACCAATTTGTAACTTTTGGAAATTAAGAGGACTTTACCAAATTTTAAGTTACCATTATGAAATTAGTCATGTTTCATGCTTCTCTGTCAAATTTCAGCTCAAACGGACATCTCCAACTCAATCAATTGCATATACGAAAATCAAGACTAAAATGTAAAGCTTGCAAACCTCAAAACCATTCAAATCAGTGCCCAACGGTCAAGTGTTTCGAAACGGGTCTAGGCCCTTCAGAAACACCCCTTGGCAGTAGCCAAAGTGTTTTGAAACACCTCTGCCCGTTTCGAAACACCCAGGCCAAAATATGCACCTGTTTCGAAACAGGCAAGGGTGTTTCGAAACACCCTGCCCAGAAACAGCAGAAAGGCCTGTTTTACACTCTTTCGACCCACCAAACACGCTCATAAGAACTCCATGTCATGTCAACAAGTCATCAAACATTAAAGGAACACATTTGCATCATCAAAGCTCAATCACGGCCTCAAATAAGAAAAACCACAAGTCTAAAGGCATGCATCCTATATGGAAAAGCAAGCAATCATCAAATCTCCAAAACAAAATACCAAATGGCCAATTACATGTTCCAAACACCATAGGCATTAAACCAAACTTAGGGAGTCCAAAACATCTCCCAAAACACCATCTAGGTTCCCATTGCCAAATACCAAAAGCTAATAGTGTTGTGAAAATAGTCACCATACATGAGCTTAGACTTTCACTTGGATCCTTGACCTCCTTGCTGCCCTTAAAGCACTTCAATGCTCTACATTATTGGTTCAAGAAAGAGAGAGCGTAAGCACGTATGCTTAGTGAGAAATGCTCTAATAAAACAACACAATAATGCACTTTGTAAAAACACCTTTCCAAGGCCTTTAATTTCAAAACATCGTTTATCATGCATCTATGCATACAAACCAAGCATCTCATGCTTCAATACATCAACATGTCATATTGGCTTTCAAATGATAATCCATAACCATTTTTCAACTCAAAACACAGTCGGATACGTAGATTACAAGCGTTGTCCCATACGCTTCATACACACTACCAAACACTCAAGGTG
Source organism: Hibiscus tridactylites (assembly GCA_958450335.1). Taxonomy (NCBI): domain Eukaryota; kingdom Viridiplantae; phylum Streptophyta; class Magnoliopsida; order Malvales; family Malvaceae; genus Hibiscus; species Hibiscus tridactylites. Next base: position 61,128,312 of record OY288271.1, read on the forward strand.
GAGTTTAACGGTACAATCACAACCCCTCAACACCCGTGATGGAGTCTACGGTACAATTACAACCCCTCCACATCACTCATTGGTAGTTGTATAACATCTCTAACGAGAACACGGGACACACAACACAAGATCCTCACATGGCATTTTAACCACCATAATGATCTTAGACATCTCGTTAGTGTTCTTGGATGGAGTTTACGATACCATTACAACCCCTCAACATCCAAGGCGACTTTATTCACGGTGCACCCAATCCTATAGCCGGCTAACTATATCCGATTCAAGTACTTTTAAACCAACACATCACTTGCCAATATACATCATTTACCATCATTAATCCACTGTATTAAAGCATTAAACAAGGCCATTAAATGATCATGCATCACAATGCATCAAACCACATTTATCAATGTTTAAATCAAGGACCTCTTACCTTGAGCATCCTTCAACACATGGCTTACAAAACCAGCATTAAACATGCTAAAATATGCTTTCAAAACAGAATTTAAACATGCAAAATAAACACATTGCATTCAACCATCTCATGGTTCATCAAAAGAGAGTTTCTCCGAAAAAACTTACTCTTGAGCTTAGCTAAGTTGTTTAGACTTAAACTAAGCTCCCATAACCATCCAACATTGGTTTCAAAGCTGAAAACCAAACTTCACTGACCGATTCCGTTTCGCAAGCTTGCCGAAACGCCGATCAAGCCTCCGGATCAACACCACAAGGATCCGAAGATGTCTCCCATGTTTTAAACACATCAAAGTAGAGGATTAATGCATCATCATGCATTAAAATCTTCAGCCAAAACACCTAAACTCGATGCTCTCATCAAAACTCACATTTCGGCTACCAATCACAACCGAAATCACATCCAAACACCTCTACAACATTACCCAGCCAAGATCCATCAATTCCAATCATTCTTAGACATCAATTAACATCCAAAAAGGACCTAATCACGTCCTTATGCCTCTAGCTATAGCAGAACATCAAAATCACCCCAAAAACCACCATTAACTCAAGTAAAAACTTAGGAAAAATCAACCTATTCGGGATTGCATTGATTAAACCTCAATTACACATCATTTAGACATCCAAAATACATCAAAAAGACATCTCAAAATAGAGCCCAATCATTTAATACGAATTTCTTCAAAATTAAATCCAAATCTTGCATTTTAAGCCAAAATCAAGATCACAACATTAAAACCTTTAATAAAACTCAATTTAAGGATTGAGAACTTCAGAATTTCAGTAAAGAACTGAGTATTTAGAGGAGAAGGACGTTCATACCTCTAAATGTGGATTTCTCCTTGTTTAGAGCCAATATTCTTGAAAATTCAGTAAGCAAATGATGAGGATTTGGTGTAGAAATGATTAGAAATCATTTAGACATTGAAATCTCAACTTTAGGTGTGAAAATAAAAGGAAAAGTGGCGGTGGAAATGTGTTTGGCTGAGGAAAAATTGAGAGAAAATGAAATGGGAAAATTTTGGCAAAAGTTAGTTATGAAACTAAAATATCTCTTTTCCCTCTTTTCTTTTTATTAAATAACATTAAATGAGTCTTTAAAATTTAAGAAAAATCTGGAGAAACCCTCCCTTGGGTAAATTAGCTCCTTAAAGATTCAAAGTTTCAATCCTTTTAAAACAGTCACCAACTTTTCAAAAATTACATTTTAGTCACTAACTTGAAATGTCATATTTCCAAACCCATTTTGTAAAATTGATTTCACCACTCTCTTATATATAATAAAAGAGGATTTTTAGATATTTTTCCATATTTTTAATGCATCCCGAACTACGCTTTCCCTAAAAACCACCTTTTATATTCGAACCGTAATTTAAACCGGTCCGGTTCAGACCCTAAACTTCCAAGCCCAAAATTGGGGTTTTACATAATCCCAACCAGGACTGTGACCGGTTGGAGGGTTTGTATGGACTATCGGAAGCTTAACAAAGCTACCCGAGAGGACCACTTTCCTTTACCCTTTATTGATCAAATGCTTGATAGATTAGCGGGTAACCTTACTATTGTTTTCTTGATGGTTATTCAGGTTATAATCAAATAGCTATCGCACCAGAAGATCAAGAAAAGACGACGTTCACATGCCCCTACGGAACGTATGCTTTTAGGAGAATGCTGTTTGGATTATGCAATGCACCCGCCACCTTCTAAAGGTGCATGATGGCCATATTCTCTGATATGGTGGAGGACTTCCTTGAAATTTTTATGGATGATTTTTCAGTCTTTGGAGACGATTTTGAGAGCTGCCTAGGCAATCTACAAAAGATACTTGAAAGATGTGAAAAAGCAAACCTGGTCTTAAATTGGGAAAAATGCCACTTTATGGTGGATGAAGGGATAGTCCTTGGCCATAAGATTAGCTGCCGTGGGATAGAAGTCGACAGGGCCAAAATAGAAGTGATCGAAAAGCTGCCGCTGCCGACCACAGTCAAGGGTATTAGAAGTTTCTTGGGACATGTTGGTTTTTATCGGAGATTCATTGCAAATTTCTCAAAAATCACCAAGCCCCTATGCCATCTTCTGGAGCAGAACCGACCCTTTAGTACAGCCCCAATAGTACAGCCACCAGACTGGACACAGCCATTTGAGATTATGTGTGATGCTAGTGACTATGCTGTCGGGGTAGCACTTGGGCAGCGGAGAGAAAAATTATTTCATGTCATATATTATGCCAGCAAGACACTGAACGATGCCCAAGTGAACTACACCACCACAGAAAAGGAGTTGTTAGATGTGGTATTCGCCATTGACAAGTTTCGTTCTTACATACTTGGAACGAAGGTAATAGTGCATACAGACCATTCTGCCCTGAAGTATCTATTTGCGAAAAAGGATGCAAAGCCTCGATTGATACGGTGGATCCTGCTATTGCAAGAATTCGACCTTGAAATCAAGGACAAAAAGGGGACAGAAAATCATGTGGCAGATCACTTGTCAAGGTTGGAGAAGGGACAGAGTCTACCAACAGATGAGACAAACATACTGGAGACCTTCCCAGATAAGCAGCTCTTTGCTGCCGCAATCACTGTCGCGACAGCCATGGCGGCAGGTAAGTCTTCTGAACTCCCCTGGTATGCTGATTTCGTTAATTTCTTAGTTAGCAGAATAATTCCTTCTGATCTCAATTATCAAGCCAGGAAGAGGTTCCAAAATAATGTTAAGCATTATTATTGGGACGAACCTCTTCTTTTCAAGATCTGTGCAGATTAGGTTATAAGGAGGTGTGTACCACAAGAAGAGCAAGAACACACACTTCATCACTTCCATGCTTCACATTATGGAGGTCACTTAGGAGGCAACAAAACTCCTGCCAAGGTGCTGCAGTCAGGGTTTTACTGGTCGTCACTGTATAAAGATGCACATATCTTTTACAAGAGTTGTGACAGGTGCCAAAGGACAGGAAACATCTCAAGGAGAAATGAGATGCCGCTACAGAACACTCTAGAAGTCGAGATCTTCGACGTTTGGGGGATTGATTTTATGGGACCTTTTCCATCTTCATGTGGAAATCTATACATCCTCCTAGTAGTAGATTATGTCTCTAAGTGGGTTGAAGCTATCGCCACTCAAAAGAATGATGCCAAGACAGTCCAAAGATTTTTACACAAAAATATTTTTTCTAGGTTTGGCATCCCTAAGGCGATTATCAGTGATGAAGGGAGACATTTCGACAACAGGGTTATAGCTGCTGCCTTGAAGAAATATGGTGTCAAGCATCGGATCGCGACAGCATATCACCCACAGACCAATGGACAAGCTAAAATATCTAATAGGGAAGTTAAGAACATTCTTGAGAAGATGGTTAAGCCAACTAGGAAAGACTGATCTTTACTCCTCAATGATGCGTTATGGGCATATAGGACAGCTTTTAAGACTCCATTGGGCATGTCTCCGTACCGATTGATTTATGGGAAAACATGTCATCTACCTGTCGAGATAGAGCACAGAGCATACTGGGCGATCAAGGCAGTGAATATGGACTTGGACAGGGCAGGGCAGAAAAAGCTGTTAGATCTGAACGAAATTGAAGAAATCTGAACAATGGCCTATGACAATGCAAGAATCTACAAGGATAAAACAAAGAAGTGGCATGACAAAAAGTTGATGCCACGACAGTTCTGCCCAGGACAGCTTGTATTGTTATTAAATTCTAGACTGAAACTTTTCCCAGGGAAACTGAAATCTAGATGGTCTGGCCCATTCCAAGTCGTACAGGTTTTTCCCCATGGTGCCATCACAATCCGATCATTAAAAGACGGGCACCAATTCAAAGTCAACGGACAGTGCCTCAAGCATTATCAGGGGACTGAAGCCCCAGGAATGCAGGAAGTTGTTACTTTAGGAGATGCCCCACCTGACATCCCTAATTTAGCTAAATTTTATTTATTTATTTTATTATTTATTATTATTTATTAGGAAATAAGGTTTATTTTATTTGAATAATGTTTTTATGTTTATTGTTTTTAGGAAATAAAGGAGTCAAGAAGAACGGGAGAAGTGAACTCAGCCCACCATCTATCCATCAGCCCAACAAAGCCCAAATGGTGAAGCCTGTTGTTACAGCTGCCGTGACAGACGCAGAAAATACAGGTTGTCATCACACTGTCACGACAGACGCGGAAACACGTCACAGACGCGTAACAGACGCGGAAACACGTGTCAGACACGCTAACGTACAACAGCTGGCCCCGTTATTTGCGCCTGCCGTTACAGCTTCAACGGGCAGCAAATTTTTCTCTATATAACCCCATTTCATTTTCATTTTCACTCACTTCTGCCTTTCTTACTTGCTCTCTCTCTTTAGTTTTCATTTGATTTCATTTGCTTTCCACAACCCTTGCACAAATATGTCTTCTAGGAAAACCCAACGCAATGCTGCCTCAACTTCCTCACCGACAGCAACTCCCCCACGTTCCTTTGCTAGCAGAGACATGTGGGAGGAGAGAGGCTTTATCTACACACCGACGGAGGAAAATCTGGGCCTCAAAACATTCATAGCCCGGAAGATTAGAGCTTTACAGTGGCAAACCTTTGCGGAGCAGCCGGAGGAAATGAATGTTACGCTGGTTCGAGAATTCTATGCTGCCATCAGCAGCAGAACAGCGACAGCCGTGTTCATTCAAGGGAAGGAGGTGCCATTTGAAGCAAAATACATTAATACCCTCTATGGCTTCTACATCGGTATAAATGACGATGCCCACCAGCAATTCCTGAATACACTAGACAGTGCTGCCTACGACGCTGTCATGGCAGAGTTGACCAATGCTGGGACTCAATGGAACACCAGCAGAAAGAATCCAAGGACTGTGAGAAGGACCCAGTTGCTGCCGGAGGCAAAGTTGTGGAATGCCTTCATAAAGAAAAGGATCATGCCATCATCCCACAACACCACCGTCGACCAACCACGGTTAGCATTGATACACTCTATTCTGCATGAACGGCCCATTAATGTGGGCAGCTTTATTCGAGAAAGTATTCTAGAGTGTGTGCATAGACCAACGGGTCCCCTCTACCTGCCATACCTCATTACTTCGCTCTGCCGCGGCCATAATGTCCCCGAGGTGCGCACTGATATGATAGTCAAAGAAAGAGGGTGGACTAAAAGGAACATTCTCAGCCTTATGGAGCTGACTGCTGCCACCCCTCTGTCGTCATTCGACCCCGCTGCTGCCACAGCTGAAACGACGGAGCAGCAACATACTGAACCTGCTGCCACAGCAGCTGCCCCAACAAACTCCTCCACCTGGATATTAGCTGCCATTCAGAAATTGGAGGAACGACAGCTGGGCTTAATGACTTTCATCAGGGACTTTGCTGCCTCCACGGTAACATTCATACAAAGTTCTTTAAATTTTCCTGATGCTGCCTTTCCTACTTTTCCTGCCCATTACTTTACTGTCACTACCCCTGCCCATACCCCTACACCTGCTGCCACCCCACGCACGCCTTCTGCTGCCTCCACACCATCGCCTGTCCCAACAGCAGCAGGCAGCACCCATGCTGTACCATCTGCCAGAGGCACAAAACGTTGTATGGCATCGGAGGATCTAGATGCCTTTGTTGCTAGGTTCTCCTCCTCTTCAGTTTGGGCTGCCAGTGATACTGAACCCTCTATCAAGAGAAATATGGTAAAGGAATTCTCCCCCATGAAGTGGCAGAAGCAGATGGCTGATAAGAACAAATTGCCAAAGGTCAGCAGCAGCAGCAGCAGAAGTGACAGCAGCAGCAGGGAGAGCAGCAGCAACAGCTCGGAAGTTCAGGTTGTGGAGCAACCCCCTCACATCTCCCCAACCAGAGTCCAACCGCCACGGGAGGCCAAGGCTAAGAACACATCCGTATCCCCCGTGCCCCAGCCTGCCCCGAAAGCCAGAGCCCGCCGCCAGATCCGCCTCAGCAGCAGCAGCGAAGACATCGACTAAATTTAAGTTTCTTACTTTATATTTTGCTGCCTGCTATATATTTTGTGATGTACTGCCTTATATTTTGTTTTTTAATTGTCATTTGCATTGAGGGCAATGCAACCCTCAAGCTTGGGGGTGGCAACCCTCCATTAATGGAGTACATCTTCGTTTAAATCTGTGAACTGAACTTACCTGTCGTGACAGCTCTGTCGTGGCAGTGACTTTAGGATAGTTTTTAGGAGAAGTTTAGAGCCTTTCTATAGTTCTGAAAACTTAAACACCATTGTGACTGTTATACTGCTTAGACTTCTTTTAGCCAAACTAGAATAGGAAGCTTAGCACTTGAATAGCCCCTAGAGGTGCCTAACACTAGCTCTAGGAAAGAAGTTTAGCAAAAGAGACTCAACAGCCCTAGAGGTGCCCGAAACTGGCTCTAGGAAGTTAACAAGAGGTGCCCAAACTGGATCTAGTGAAACTTTAGCTAAAAAATAGAGAAATCGAGTCAAAACAAAAAAATCAAAGGAGCATGGAAAAGTGCCTTCAAAAAAATAGACTTTGGCATAAAAATTCGAGTTAAGAGCTGAAATATTCTAGTGAAACTAAGAGAGTCTTGGCATATAACTGTTCACAAGCATGCACATACTGCACGAGGACTATAGTGAGACTCCGGACAGATCCTTAATTATCCGACAGGTTGCTGCCTTCACAGGGAACGAACGACGGGTAAGGGAAAGTTCACTGTTTGAAAGCCAAAACAAAAATATTTCATTTTTCTTTTAGGTCTTAGTTGCTTGAGGGCAAGCAAAAACTTGAGTTTGGGAGTGTGTTGAGTGTGTAAAACTTCTATTATTTACACCCTATTTAAACCCATATTTCTGCTACATTCAAGCATTATTTATTGCATTTAGGACAGTTTACAGCAAAATATCACAAATATATTGAAAGGCACAGTTTCTACTAAAAATGGTTGCTTTTGTAGGTTGCTGCCGTAGCAGACGGAATGGGCAGTGAAGCAGAAGAGATGGAACTGGACAAGCAGTCAAGAAGGACGATGCTGCCATGGTTGCCGCCGTGACAACAGAGGACGACAACAGTTTTGAGGAGAAGAAGCAAAGTGGACCTCAACAGATAGAGAAAATTCAGCCCGTCTGTCGTGTGAAAACCCCATATTTTTCCAAGCCCCAGATCAAAAGGAATGTCAAGCCCAAAGTTCAAGGAGAGAAAATCTCAAGCAAGAAAGATGACGGCTGGAAAGTAGATTCCTTGAAGATTTAGTCTTTATTAGAATCATACTTTCATTTAAAGTTGTATTCTTGCTATTTTAGATAACTTGAGCCCAAAGCTTATATAAGGGCATATATTTTGACCTAGGAGGCATAACCGATTACCTAGCTTCCTTCCCAAAACTCTAGTCGTTTTCCTTCCCACATCATGTTCTAAATTCCCCCTAGGGCCACGGGTTGATTTGTAAAGTAGTTGCAAGGATTGTTTTGTTTTAGGAATTTTCAGTTCAATAAAATAAACTTCAAGTTCTCTTATTTTGGTTATTAATATCTTGCAAGAGCATCGGGAGAGCATTGTGAGGTTATCTATTTACTTAGCATCGGGAGAGTTAAGTATACGAAAGAAATAAGAGCAAGTTCTCTAGTTTATAGTTGAACTATCTCGAACCTAGGGATAGGACGAGGTTAAGTGGCTAAAGAAGAATTCATCGACATCGGTGTTAATCCTTCGATTCACGTCGGGAGGTATCATCAAAGACGTGATCATCGACAGACTTGGACCTAGGGATAGGCCAAGGCACATCTGGGATTCTAGCCAAACTTGAAGTACTGAGTTGATTGTTCGCTGCCGCGACAAGCAATAGACTGCTGCCGCGACAGGGACGACGACAGAACTGGATTTCCTAGACTTAGCAATACATGCACTACTGAGCAATTCAATACCAGCCCATTCTCTCTATCTTGATTATCTCTACTCTTTTATTTACGTTTACTTTATTATTTTCGTGACAACTTCTCAAATATTTTCTTTACTTTCGTGTAGTGAATTAAGGTGAAGCTATTAGCCCAATCCCTGTGGAGACGATATCTGATACTTCGTATCACTTTACTACTTGTGTTGTGTACACTTGCACTACCATTGCGATAGACTCTTTTACACGCAACAGGTTTCGCTCTGATTTTCCCCGTGTAACCCGTTCGGACCGGTATGTCGGCTAGCCCGGGACGAGGGGGTTACATTTACCATGTAAAAATCTAGGGGCACTAGATTGTATTTAATAAAATTTTGATTTTCCAAAATTGGTTTTCTTTTCAAGCTCTTTGGAAATCAATTTTTTTCTTCTTGAACTTTATGAAGCAAATTTTGTAAATCCACACATTTTTTCTCAAACTCACTGAGTTTTGCTTCAAGTTCAACATTGGTTTTAGAAGTCAAATCATTTTGAATTTTCAAGTTTGAAACCAATTTCTTATTTTTCAAAAGTGTGTTTTTTAAACTCTAAAACCAAATCATCATAGGCATCTTGTAATTCATCAAAAGAATAAGAAGTTGAAGTAGATGAATTAAAAGTTACCCTTAAATCTTCTTGGATGGCCATAAGGCAAAGGTTAGCTTTTTCATTGTCTATAGAGTCATCATCACTCCAAGTAGCCATATATGCCTTCTTTTTATGGCTTGAAGAGCTTGCCCTCTTCTTCATCCTCGATTCATGCTTGGATTCTTTCATTTTTCTCTTCATGAATTGGGAAAACTTCTCGAAGAAATAGGTAATCTCTTCTTCTTCACTTTCCTCCTCACTTGAATATACATGTGGGCATGTGGAGGAATTGAGAGCAACGACATTCGTGTTAATGCCTAGTTCCATGATTTTCTTCTTCCCCATCTTCTTTATCTCTTCCTTCTTCTTCTCCTCTTCTTTTCTTTTCTTCATGATTTCATGAGTGAGAAGAGACCTCAAGAGTTCATCTAGCTTTAAAGTCTTGATATCCTTGGCTTCGATGATGGCGGTCTTCTTTGAGTCCCATGACTTGGGAAGAGAATAGAGAAGCTTTCGGACAAGCTTTTCTTCCGGAATGATTTCTCCATAGCCTTTGAGTTCATTTTTGATGGTGGAGAATCTATCGAACATCTTTGTGATGTCTTCATTCGGTTCCATCTTGAGGTTCTCATACTTGAGGTTGAGAAGACTGATCTTGATCTCCTTTTACTTAGTTGGTTCCTTCGTATGTGACTTCAAGCTTGACCCATACCTCCTTGGAATCTTCACAAGAAGGCATCTTCTCATAGATGTTGGGGTTAAATGCACAAAAGAGAATGTGCAAAGCCTTGCAATTTAGCTCCATCTTCTTGCGATCATTCGCACTCCATTCCTCCTTGCTTCGTTGTAGCACGAACGAACCATCCTCAACTATATCCCAAAGCTTGTAATCTTTTGATTTGATGAAGAGAATCATTCTTGGCTTCCAATAAGCATAATTGGTCTCGTCAAAGAAAGGTGGTTTGTCGATGGATTGCGCCCTTTGACCGCTTGATAGAATTGATGTATCGAGCTTACCATATCGCCTCAATAGGTGGTTAAACCTTCTCGATTTAGCCTCACTCTGATACCAATTGTTAGGCTTGATAGACTTGATTTCCTTTAACTGATTTAGCTTGCCAAGTGGTGGAGAAGTTGAGCTATTTGGGTGATTTGGTGGTGGAAGCGAAAAATAAAAGACACGAATATTTAGAGTGGTTCGACTTTCTAACCAAAGCCTACATCCACTACCTTAGCTTCTCCATTAAGGATTTCAACCAGTTTCACTAAGAAATTCGTCTCCTTTTCTAGGCTTAGGAGGTAACCCTTACAATGATCAAAGCTTTCTAGCCCAAAGCTTGATCAAACCCTCTTTACAAGAGATAAAGATAAGCAAACTAAAATCCCTCTTACAAGGTTGATGTTTGCACTCTCAAGCACCCACCCAAAACCTAATACACTTGAGCATACATAAGCAGTCAAGCTCACAAGTGTTTTGTCTATACAAGAATGACACAATTAGGCACTAAGACATTTCTTTGATCATAATATGTTGACTTGAGGATCATTAGTCTTCTATAGATGCTTGGAGTTCCATTTTATACTCCCAATTGAGCTTCTAGTCGTTCTAGACAGTTGAGATTGAATTGGAGCCGCCAGGGTCTTTATTTCCCTCTATAAATGCAGTTTTGGGAAGTAGGGTATCGATACCCATGTTACTATATCGATACGACCTTCTTGAAAACTAGTCATTGAGCCTGTTTCAGCATATACGTATCAATAAACTTACGAGCATATCGATACGACCTGTATTTCAAATAGTCGTTGGGAAAATGACCATTTGGAGCGGTTAAGGCGTATCAGTACGCGATACAACCGTATCGGTACGTGACTAGCCGTTGTGGGAGGGGGGTTAAAGCTCTTCGTATCGATACGACAAAGGTGTATCAGTACGGGTTTTGGCTCTTGGAATTTTCCTATAGCTGAAAGCCTAAGGGGTATCGATACGGTATACGTTGTATTTGTACTATAACCTTAAAAACATAGGTTTTGGCTACTTTAAAACATTTTAATTTATTTCAAAGTCTTGTAAAAACCCTTAAACATGTTTTCAAGTTGTTTGGACTTACAAAACATTTTAAAATCTTTATCAATTTAGTCCAAATCAATTTTTCAATTGTTATATCAAAACATATATCTTAACACAATGGATGTAATTTTGGAATGCTATTAATTTTTCCATATTGTGAATAGTTATGTGAAACAAGACGAATGCATGTTACTTTGAGAAGTAGAACAATGTGTTTGATGCTTCACTTGGTACTCATTGGTTTAGTATTTCGTATTTGTTATTTATTGGTTTTTGGCAGCAATTTGGACAACTCAGAGTAGACTGCGATGAAAGAGAGAGTTCCTGAGTGGCGGTGATTGGCAGGGATAGGTGCATACGCCTACCTACTTAGTTATTTATTAGAAGTTTGATAGCTTTTTGATTTCATCTATTTACTCGGGATTTTTTAAATCTAGAAATTAAATGTTAATATTGGTGGCTCTCCTTATTGGTATGTAAAACGTCGTCTCCTAGTAGATCTTGTGTGATCAAAGAACTATGATGTTTTCTAAACTATTATTTCTTTTATCTTTGTAGATATTAACTCTATTCTTAATATAATTACCTTTAGTTTGGTGCTTTTGATGATGGATTTGTTTTAATACTTCATATATATGCGTATGTATGTGTTGTCGAATACATTTAACATTTCAACAGCAGAGAATGAAAAATGATTATTTAGCATGAGTAATGAAAGTTATCGTCTGGCTTAAGTCAGGTGACACTATGAGGCTTAACCAGCGATGGGCGTACTAACACCTTAATGGCTGGTGTACCAAAAGGTTAGGTCAAGTGACATATTGGGGCGTTAGCCTGGGTGCATTTCATATGAGGTCTCGAATGACTGCCTACAATCAACTATGTTGTACCACAATAAAAAGATAAATAGCCCGAAAAGTGCTTTGTTAAGTTCATAAATCAGTTTGATCACAACTCGTTGGTTTCAACTAGAAGTACTGTAGCCGCCCTCTTCAGTTTCCCTTAGAAATTATATATATATATATATATATATTTCTCACCTACGTTCCTAACCACTCATAACCTTATATTGATTATAAACAACTACAAATTATCTCAATCCTCTTGGGATTCGACAACTCGAGACACACACATTGTGTTTGTCCACTTTATTACTTGTGTCGATAGTGTATACTTGCACTTTTATTGTGTTTGAAAATAGACATCATCGCATACAATCAAATTTTTGACATCGTTGTCGGAGATTTATTTAATACTTTTTAGTTGTTTTCTTTCTTTTTAGTGTAGGTTATTTTATTTATTTCTTTTTGCTTGTTTTCTCAGGTGTATGACTTGAAGCAACCCAAGAGAAATTTTTCCAGTACAAGAACTGGAAAGATTCTTTGAGAGAAGAAGACAAGAAATACAATAAACGATGGTTAATCGTGGAGATAAAATCATCATTCTAGTTCATGATACATAGATATAAACACCCCTATTTAACACTCAATGACTTGATTGAAACCAGTTTAATAGTTTTATTGTCTAATTAACAAAATTCATAATTGAGTGATGAAAATAAAATCAGACTAATAATTTAGTAGTATTGAAATTAATGTATCCTTATTTAAATTTTTTGGCTTTAATATAAAATAAGTGTCCAAATTATATAGTTTTTTTTTTTATTTTAGGTGCCTGAAGTTTATTTTGGTCAGAATAGGTGCTTAAATTATTCTTTTGGTAAAAACAAGTACCTAAAGTTTATTTTGGTCAAAATTGGGACCTAAAGTTATTTTTAGGTTAAAATACGTGCCTAAAATAAGTCATGTGTCAAATAATGATGGGATCTTGGGTTTTTTTAACTGCATGCACCTAATACAAACAAAATAAAACTTTAAGCACTTATTCTAACCAAAATAAACTTTAGACACATAAAATAAAAAAGTATAATTTAGACAATTATTGTATAATAAAGCCTGACGTCGAAGCATTTCAATACGAACATATATAAAAGAATAAAAATAGGGTAAAGTGCCAAAATGGTAACTAAACTTTGTTTAAAAATTCAAAACGGTAACCAAACTTTCAAAAGTTACAAAATGACAATTAAATTTTATGTTTTGTTACAAAACAATCACTTGACCATTAACATACGCTAAGTGGGTAACGTTGCAATTACAGAAATTTATATAATATCACATTTAATCCTTCATATTTACATAAAACAATCAATTTAGCCTTAATTTAAAAAATTAAAAAAAAAACAAATAAAATGCTTTCCAATTCAAATATAATATTTTATGCATGTGTTGCAAAGGGAAAAGGCAATGGTGGCTAAAAAAATCATTTGGAGTTGAAAACATCCAAAAAAGAATCAAGACCCAAGTCTTCATTCTAACAAAGGGGAAAAGGCAACGGTGGCTCCGTCGATAGAGAAGCCTAACAAAGGGTTGAAACAAAGAAAAGATCGGGTCGTGAGAGGATAATGACGGCGAAGAGGGACTAAATTGAAGTAATTTTAAAATGTTAATGATTAATTTTTTAGAATTAGGACTAAATTATTATAATGTGTAAAAATGAGGGTTAAATTTTTATTATGTCAATTATATTAACTACCACATCATCCCCATTAACGGTAACAAACGACAGAGTTACTGTTTTATAAGAAAATAGAAAGTTTAATTGTCATCCTGTAAATTTTGAAATTTTGATTACCGTTTTAAATTTTTTAAACAAAGTTTAATTATCATGTTGGTACTTTACCAAAAAAATAAAGGCATAAAATCAAAAATAGCCCCCAACATTGACCTTTTCGTCACTTTAGCAAACCGCCAATCAATTAACGGTTAACTCCTTTCGATGATGTGACATAGCCACATGTGTGGCTAGGCGTCGAACGCTGGTTCATTTATGACAATAATAGTGACGATGGAACTCAACAAGTAATCTAAGAGCTAAATTTTTTAGAGAATAATGTTAGCAAGCATGCCTGGCCATGGATTAGAATACAAGAGGCTGGCTTTTCACACAATGCTCTAAGGGAAAGAAATGAGTGTAAATGGGCAGAATTCTTCGACGTCGATGAATTTTACTACTTCTCTCGTCATCACTAGAGAAGACTACTCGGTCCAAATTTATTAAGATATTTGGTTGCAAATTACTCTTTTTCAAGAACAATTGCAGAGATAAGCACAGTTTGCCACAATTTTGGGCCATCTGGATCGAGTTCACCTCTATCACAAGCGTCGAAAAACTTGGGTTTGCTACACCCACAATCTAGATTGACTGAAAATAAAATTTTCAAAAGTTGTTTCTTGTTGGAAAACATTAAAATTAGAGGAGAAGATTAAGATTCTAAAAATATTAACTGAAATAGAAATGGAGTTTAAATTGCGGGTTCAATATGAGATTAGATTTGTTTTGTTTGGATGTGATAAATAGAATATTTGGTAAAAAATAAATAATTTAGTGGCTTAACTTGGTGGTTAGGCGTTATGTCTTCCAACCATTAAGCTTACGTTCAATTCTTTGTCGTTTTAAATCTTGAATTTAATTTCTTTGTTTCGACTTTGAACCAATCATATGATGCCATGTGTCATCATTTGCTTGGTTAAAAATTAATAAAAAAATATTATTTTAAAAATTGTTGATGCCACGCCAGCAGAGTGCCACATCGGTATCTCTATACACATCACTATGTCAGCATCTCCGTGTGTGTGTGTGTTTGCGCGCGTGCGTGTGCGTGTGCGTGTGCGTGTGCGTGTGCGTGTGCGTGTGCGTGTGCGTGTGCGTGCATGCGTGCGTGCGTGCGTGCGTGTGTGTGGCCATGCCACCTCACGAAGGGAGTTGACCGTTAATTGGTTGATGTTTTTTTTATCCAACGAAGTAAAAATTATATAAAAATAAAAATATTAGGTAGTTGTTTACACTAAAAAGGAATAAGTGTTAAAGGGACTAAATATTAGGTAGTTGTTTACACTAAAAAGGAATAAGTGTTAAAGGGACTAAAAGTACAAAGTAAGAAATTTTTAATTGTATGTCAAACAAATCATAAAACCAAGAGTGTTTTCCACATTTTTAGTTGCTAAAGTAGAATTGATTTCCCCACCAATAACAACAAGATCTTTCCTAAACAACAACAAGAAAACCAAAATATATTACTAGGGAAAACAAATGATTACTGAATCTAATCGATTATCCAAAATTTTTCACAACACAATGTGACTCGGTATCTGACTGACTCAGTCATCACCCTTTTCTCTTCCAATTTCCAAGATGTTTCCTCGTTTTCTCTTTTCAATTCTCTCCTGCTTGAAATAATAAACAATAAACAATTACACAAATCTGCAAGTCTATTTCATTCTTTCCTTCCCCATTTTGACTCCGTCAAATCCCTCTTTTTTGAAACTTGACCAAAATCCCACCTTCCTAAGCACCCTCCCTCCGCTTTCAAAAGCCTCTGTTCTCACCATTTCTTCTTGCTTCGATCTTCAGAATCAGTACCCTTTTCCCAGAATCTCATCTGATAGAAAATATTCATGTTTATGAATTGATACACCAATCATATTGCACCCATCATCCTGTTTTTTTAAGACCCGAAGATGAACGATCTATTCTCAGGCTCTTTCTCTCGCTTTCGAAGCGAAGAAGCATCCCCCGATCACCACGTAATCGAGATGACGCGGTCCTCCTCCGCCTCTGGTGGCGGTGTTAACCTCGACAAGTTCTTCGAAGACGTGGAGTCCGTCAAAGACGAGCTCAAAGAACTCGAGAGGCTAAACGACAACCTTTCGTCGTCTCACGAGCGAAGCAAGACGTTGCACAATGCGAAAGCTGTGAAAGAGTCGAGAGAAAAGATGGATGCCGATGTAGCCATGGCTTTGAAAAAGGCGAAGCTTATTAAGGTCAGGTTGGAAGCGCTTGACCGCTCCAACACCGCCAACCGGAGCTTGCCTGGCTGTGGACCGGGCTCTTCTTCCGACCGGACGAGGACCTCGGTTGTGAACGGGCTGAGAAAGAAATTGAAGGATTCTATGGAAAGCTTTAGTGGGTTGAGAGAAAAGATCTCATCAGAGTATAGAGAAACTGTTCAAAGAAGGTATTTCACAGTTACTGGAGAAAACCCAGATGACAAAACTCTTGATCTTTTGATTTCAACAGGTCAGTGTAATCTCTCTCTCTCTCTCTTTCCTTTACAAATTATACTATTTATGATTCAAACTTGGGGAAAGCTTCAAGTTATAGCTGCTTTGCGTTGCATTTTGCAGGAGAGAGTGAGAGCTTTTTGCAAAAGGCCATTCAAGAACAAGGGAGGGGTAGAATTCTGGAGACGATCAATGAGATTCAGGAAAGGCATGATGCCGTTAAAGATTTGGAGAAGAATCTCAAGGAATTGCACCAAGTGTTCTTGGACATGGCGGTGCTGGTTCAGGCTCAAGGCCAGCAATTGGATGACATTGAGACCCATGTGAACAGGGCTAATTCATTTGTCAGAGCTGGAACCGAGACGCTTCAAACAGCTAGGAATTACCAGAAAAACACCCGCAAATGGACTTGTTATGCCATTATACTTTTGCTGCTCATTATCTTGCTTGTGGTGTTGTTCACCGTTAGACCTTGGGAAAACAATGGCGGCGGAGGCGGCAGCGGTAACAACAGTCCAACACCAGCTCCGCCGCCACCTCCACCTACTGCATAATCATAGGTTGATAATAACCTTTCTCTGCTGCAATTTTTTTGTTATTTAGTGGAAAGTAGTGAATGTTGATGGGGCAATCAATTCCTTTCAGAATTCCGATTAGAGACTTCCATAGAGAGACTCCGTTTTTTATTATTCCTGTAACTATTTATTTTTTTAACACGTTTTTTTTTAGTTTAATTCTTTCCTGTTTTTTTTATGTTGTTACAGATATGCACTGTTTATTAAACGAGATAATGTTGTATTATAATACGTTTTTTGTTTATTACTATATTAATACTATTGTTTGGCAATTAGCTAATAGCTGACTGCAAATTACATTAACTGATAATAGATAGTTGATTATCTTAGTTGATTTGACTAGCGGATTGTATTAGCTGATTGTATAAAAGTGTTTGGTAAAATTAACTGATATCTAATTAATTATTTGAACAAGCAAAATGACATATAAAGACATGATTATATTCGATACTTGTTTGAATAGTTTAATAGTTATTAATATTTTATATCTATTAATATTAAACATATTATGAAAATTAATTTATTATTACTATTTGTGATAAAAAAAATAATTTTTAATATAACATTACTAAACATATTTGAAGGGTTTAGATATTAATTTATTATTTATGTAATTATTTTTAATATAATTTAATTAATTATTAAATTGAAATGATATTTGAAGCATATGTTAATTTGGAAGTTTTCTTAATTGTTAAGGGTAAAAAAGTCTTTAGAACTATTATATCAAAACTTTTAAATTCAAAAAAACTCTTATTAGTAGCTTTTTTTATAAAAGAGTATGGTTTCATTAAAGAAGAGATCATACAAGAGAGATATTACCATAGGACTTATTAAAAACCTCCCTAAACCTAAATAACCGAAAAGAGTTCTCATGGTAATAAACATAACATAAAATGAACATACAAAACTAATCAAAGCAACAAACATCAACCAACAGAATCGCGATCACCATTAGTTGCACACACATGATCAGCAAGCACCAAATCCAACACTCTACTCGGGGCCCGGTGAAATAAACGGCTACCAAGAAAATCATCTCTTACCTATTTCGCAACCAATCCGCCACCCTATTAGCCTCTCAAAAAACATGGACTATCCTCACCATCCAATCACGTTTAAGTGCAACAAGGACATGTTGATAAATTGTAGATGAACAAGGTTCAAGAGCACCTTGCAACATATTAACCACTGACAAATTATCCAACTCTACGCGTAGTCTTAGGATTCTCAGTCGCCATACATGAGTAAGACCCTCTTACACCCCCATAAAACTGGCCTCTATAATCGAGCAAGATCCCATAGACTTAGCATAACCAAAAACCCATGCTCCGTCCACATTCAACACATGCCATCCGACCATAGGGAGTTTCCAGCTAGCCCCCCACCCCCACAACTTGGTCGAGGCAAACTCGCAACAAGGCGAGTCCTTGAGATCAAGGCTCGGCTACCTTCCTTACCCAGTCACAAATAAAGATCCAGCAAAGATTCATGAGATATGCTATTTGGAGCAAATATTTTTCAATTCCGCAACAGTCAAATTTCCTGTAAAACAATGCCAAAGAAAAGGTGTTAGTCCGCTGGCTCTTTGGCAAAGTATCTCGGCTGCATCAGGTTACATTCAAGCCAAGCGTCAAAACTCAAGCTGAAAAATTCCACCCAACGTTCAGGTTTAATCAACGAAAATCAAACTGAATTAGCCTCAGACGCCAACGAAAGAGATGGTCAACAATGTCCTCTGCATTCTCATAAACTCCACAATGAGAATTTAATGCTAAGTTCATCGCACCCATTCACTATTAGTAAGAATATTCCCTTTCGCAACAAGCCACATGAAAAGTTTAATACGCTGCTGTCCCTGATACTTGGAAATCACGCATCATACCTCACTTATTGTGTCCTCACTCTGCCCAACACGAATTTCATATGCGGAGCATATTGAAAAAAAAATATGTTATTAGTCTAATTCCAACCTAAGCAATCCTCACGCATCGTAGATAAATGGGGTTTAACCGTTACAATTTTAAGCGAAATTAAAATCGGCAGTAGGTCCTTAAAGCATTCTCACTTCCACTCCCCCCTCATGGTTAACCATGTCCGCAACAGGTACAAAGGGTAGCGTGGGGGTAACCTGCACTGGGACAAAAGTGATCAAAGGATCGACACCCAACAACCACTGATCCCTCCAAAAATAGACATTCCAACCATTTCCAACAACCCAGCACACACTTGCTCGAACGTTCTACCAAACAACGCTGAGACCCTTCCATAATCTAGAATAGTTGCGTCGGGAAATGTTATCTGGAATCCCTCCATTCCACTTATACTTAGACCGCAACATACTAACCCACATTTGCCTCAGATTACTCAAGACATTAAAGGTCATCTTCATCATAAAAGCTTTGTTTTGTCGCTCAAGGATATGAAAGCCCAAACCACCAGCCTTCACTGGCTTACACATTTGATCCCAACTCTCAAGGTGAACACCCTTGCTCTCATCTATCCGACCCCAAATAAAACTCCTTACCAGCTTCTCAATCTTTTCACATGTCACCTTGGGTAACAACATTTTCTGCATGGCATATGACGAAATCGCCGCTAGCACTGCCTTCGTCAAGGTAATACGCCCTGCTAGCGAGAGAGTCTTTGCCTTCCACCCTACTAATTTATCCTGAATTTTCTGAACAAGATACTGATAGGTTCCTTTAGTAACCCGTGTGTGAAGAAGCGGCACACCTAAGTACCTTTCTAAACCCAAGACCTCAGCAAAGTCAAAACTCCTGTTAATACGACCTCATAAACCAGTATCAATATTCTTTGAAAATAAAATACTAGTTTTTGCAATACTGGCCTTATGCCCAGAAGCTAAAAAAAGGGTTCCACAACTTCCTGGATTGCGCAAAGTTGGTCCATTGATGCTTCAGCGAGCAAAACCAAGTCATCGGCAAAAAATAAATGCCTCCCACTTCTTCGCTTGATCAGCCTTGTTAATCGATTGAGCTAACCTTTCCATACAGAGGATAATAAAAATATAGCGAAAGGGGGTCTCCCTAACGTATACCCCTGCTCGAACGAAACACACATGACAAATGACCATTCCAGAGCACTTGGGTCGAAACTAATGAGACACAACACATGATAAGGCGTCGAAGAGCAATCAGAATACCCACATCACACAAAGTATCCTCAATAAAACCCAATTCTAAGCCGTCGTTTGCTTTCTCCAAGTCCACCTTGATAGCTATCCACCCTTTTTACCTTTTTTAGCTTTCATAGAGTGAATAATCTCCTAAGCTATGAAAATGTTATATGTAATCAACAACCTAGTAAGGAAACTAGTTTGATTAGGCAAAATCCAATCTTGCAAGAACGGCTTCAACTTATTAACAATCGGTTTCGTAATAATCTTATACAAGACTGTACAAAAGCTAATAGGTCTGAATTGGCTGATATAGTCTGGTGTCGCCACCTTCAGAATGAGAACTAAAATAGTTCTATTAATTGAAGCCTTAAGCGAACAACTCTCAAAAACCGTATGAACCATCTGGCACAAACTTGGACCCACCACACTCCAATTTCGCTGGTAAAAAATAGCATGTATCCTATCTATACCAGGGGCCTTAAGCATAGTCATATCGAAAACCACAGATCTAATCTCCTTGTTTGTCACCTCGATGCGCAAAGCACCAATTTCAGCATCCCTTACCCGCGGGAAACAACCACGCGTACTATACACAGAGGAAGGCAGTGGCACACTTGTAAACAAATCTTCATAGAACTTCACTGCTATTTCTTGCAATTCATTTTGGTCAAAACACCACGAGTCATCACTACGCTTGAGGGCCAAAATAGTGTTTACTTGTTTATGACTCGAGGCACAAGCATGGAAAAACTTCGTGTTGCAGTCTCCAAATAGATTCCACTGACAACACGCCTTTTGCGTCCACAAACTCTCTTCTTGTTGCAATAAAGAATCAAGCTCTATTCGAAAGAGTCTGCTCTAAATCTCTTAGGAAATTTGATTGCCGCCTGCACAAAGCTTTATCAATTCCACGGAGGCGAGCGATCAATTCACGCTCAAGTAACCAGGGTCGGCTACCCCTTGGATTAAGGCCAAGCATCTTGCTCCAAAGAAGCTTATGATAGGAAGCATTCGGGATCGCATAAACTGCAGTGAAAGAGAGCCAATCAAACTCATTGGAACGACGAGCAGCCCCATGCACAAACTGATTTGAGACCTGTCGAATATCAAGGATAACCAAATCCACCCATAACAGCCAAATACCTCCGCTAAAATCATGTACCTCAACTCTATATGAATTTGGAAAGCCCATACGCCAGACAACTCTATCAACAACCAAACCACTAATATGAGGCTCAAAAATCGCGACAACCTCTGGTCGAAACTCACGGAAAAAATTCTTGAAATGACTGTGAAAAGAGGTGCTAGCCGCACCTTGACTACTCCAAAATAAAAACTTAATCATAAAAAATGAAAAAGAAAGGAAACCCTTACTGTTGTGGCGCAAGGTTCTCCTTGTTCTGTCCCCAACCAAATTCCACAGGCATCAAGGGCTCATAATCCACATTGGCCTTTTCTCTATTTTGATTCAGCTGAGGGGGAAGTAACTCACCGACCCCTGTATTCAGAGAACCCAAAGATGAAGGAGCTGCAGTAGCTATCTCATATAACTGATTAGAAACCGACTGCAAATAATCCGCAAGCACCGCATGCGGAGGTGCTCGATATTCTATTGGTTTTTTTAATTCGGAGACCCTTCCTATGACCATCCCCTGAACCTTCTTAACACCCCACCAATCTCGTGAAATGGTGAAGAAATTTGATGGAATAGTAACTAGGGGGTTTGGGGGTTTCAATGTCGTGAAAAAAAGAACCAAGGAAGAAAATGAGCACTTTAAAATAAAAGCCCCCTTTTACCATCTTTTTCCTTTATTTTGAAAAGTACCTTTTTGCCCTTATTTTAAAAATTACATTTTTGTCATTAGTGAAATTCAAGCCCTTTTTAATTTTAAAGCAAGGCCCTTTTAAATTAAAACGAGCCCAACGACTCGAACCCGATTCACACACTCAACTCCCGACCCCTAAACCCGGGTGCTACATTGATGACTTTATAAAAAAATATTTTCTAGATAGATGATATGATGAAATTGGATTATGAATCTTTTGGAGATGTGGTATGTTTTGATATAACATACAAAAAAATAAAGAGGGTATACCTTTTGTACTAATTGTTGGTGTTAATCATCATAAGCAAAATATTATCTTTGATGCGGCTTTATAGTATTATAAAGCATGAAATACTTATATACGATTTTTTGATTCGTTTTCGAAAGCAATGTAAGGGAAAAAAATCATGTACAATTCTTACAAATCAATATACTGCAATGGCGAAAGCGCTTGCTTCACAATGGTCTGAAACATGTCATCGATTATGTGTGTGGCATATGTATCAAAATATAGCTAAACATCTCAATTGTGTGTTTGAGAAATTTAGTAGCTTTACTGAAGATATTAGTAGTTGTGTTTATGATCACAATGAAGAGAGAGATTTTCTAAATTCATGAGATTAAATGCTTACAAAGTATAATTTAGAGGACAACAGTTGGATGTAAAAACAATTTGAGCTGGGAGAGAAATTGTTTTAGTTTATGAAAGACAAGTTTTTTGTGCATATATATCAACTACTCAAAGAAGTGAGAGTATGAATAACCAAAAAAGAAGTATATTGGTTATAATTATGATTTATTGCGTTTTTTCGCCATTTTGAAAGATTATTGGCTGATGGACGATACGGAGAATTGAAAGTTGATTATAATAACAACAAAAGTAATCAATCTCTTCCATACCCCGTAGAGGTATTGAAACATGTCGCAGATGTGTATACTTTAATGGTATTTAAAGTTCTTTTAAAAGAGCTATGGCTTACTTGGGTTGTGAGATGCACACTATTGAAAGTACAAGGACTACTCTACTTATAAAGTTATTTCTTCAGAAAAATTTCGTCATCATATTTGTTGAGTTGTGAGGAGCTCGATTCGTTCAACTGATATTGCTCACCAAGTGGTGGAGAGGTGGATTTTTGGGTTGAGGTGGTGTGGAAGCTTAAATGTAAATAACACAATGATTTTAGAGTGGTTCAACCTTCTAACCAAGGTCTACATCCACTACCTTAGCTTCCCACTAAGGATTTCCAATCAATCCACTATTGATTCGTCCCCTTTTCTAGGCTTAGGAGGAAACCCTTATACATCGATCAAGTTTTCTACCCAAAGCCTTGATCAAACCCTCTTTTACAAAGAGATAAGAAAAGCAAACACAAATCTCTCTAATAGGTGTTCGTTTGCACAATTAAAGCACTCACCCAAAACCTAAAACACTTGAGCAAATTTGACAATTTAGGCTCACTAGTGTTTGTCTATACAAGAATTGACAATTTAAGTGCTAGGACAATTTTTGATCATTTGTTGATTGAAAATATGAGCATTAACAATATCTTGATGCTTGGAGGTCCCTTTTATACTCCTTGATGAGTTTGTAGCCGTTGGGGTTGATTTGGAGCCGTTGGAGACTTAATTTTCCATCATAAATGCAGTTCTGCAGCTTACCATTTCGAAACACTCGTCCTCGTTTCAAAACACCCTTTAAGTAGAAAGAGTTGTTGCAGACTGATGCAGTACCTGTATCGAAACGGCCTTGGCCATTTTGAATCACCCGTATCGAAACGCCTGTCTCCGTATCGAAACGATCTGCATTTAAATGTTAGTTAGGAAATAACTGTTGGGGGTTATGACCGTTGAGGTCGATGCCACGTAGGTGTATCGAAACGGCATATCCCATTTCGAAACGCTGGGCAAAATTCACATCCAGGGAAGGCCCGTTTCGATACCGGTATCGAAATGTTTTTGCTACTGGAATCCCCCGTATCAAAACGCCCTAAGGTGTTTCGAAACGCCTGGAAGGTTTTGTGTATTTTGGCTTTTGAAAACATGCAAAACCCTTTAGAAAATATCCCTAAACATAGTTTCAAGTTATTTGGACTTTTGAAATAGTTTTGAATTCTTTTTAAATTAATCCAAAACATTTTTCAATTATTATATGAAAACATTAGTTCTACAAACTCCCCCTTTTTGATATAATAAAACTATCTTGAAAAATTGTTTGTGATTCTCCCCCTTTAACTTTAAAAATATGAATAAGAGATTAAATATATGAAATCAAATAAAGCTCCCCCTTATTCATTTGAAAATTCAATTTTTTCAAACTATTTCTCCCCCTTTTTGTTATATCAAAAATAAATTAAAACATTAAGCTCAAAATAACTATAGAGGAAAAAATTGACAAGAATAAGAATTTGGTTTTAAAATGGCTCCCTCTTACTCAAAGCATCATTAAAAGTGTTAGTCCAACATATATGATCATCTAGTTGAAATAAAAAGAAATAATTCAAATCAAATAAAAAACAACTAGATTTTTACCACACTTGAACTCAAGGGAGGATGTGAAGCCATCCTTCTTCAAGTGTTCTTCCTTAGTTTGCATGGAGCTCCCCCTCATTAATTGGACTTGTTGATCACTCTCCATCACACCTAGCAAAAGACAATCAAGTAATTTTTGGTATCCAAATTTCTTTGGATCCATGAACATTAGTAGCACAAATTTTAGTCCCCTTTGGAATCCATTTTTCAATGTCATCCTTTTTAATTGAAGTACTAAGTCGTTTTGGGACCCAAATACTTCTAAAACATTTTCCTTTTACAAATCTAGGGGAACTAGATTGTCTTACATAAAAATTTGATTTTCCAAAATTGTTTTTCTTTTCAAGCTCTTTGGAAATCAAATCTTTTTCTTCTTGAACTTTTTGAAGCAAATTTTGTAAATCAAAACATTTTAATTCAAACTCTTCGAGTTTTACTTCAAGTTCAAGTTTGGTTTTAGAAATCAAATCATTTTGAATTTTTAACTTTGAAATCAATTTATTGTTTTTCAAAATGTGATTTTTAAAGTCTAAAACCAAATCATCATAGGTATCTTGTAATTCATCAAAAGAGTTAGAACATGAAGTAGATGAATTAGAAGTTACCCTTGTATCTTCTTCGATGGCCATAAGGAAAAGGTTTGCTTGTTCATCGTCGGTGAAGTCCTCATCACTCCAAGTAGCCACATATGCCTTCTTCTTATGGCTTGAAGTGCGTGCTCTCTCCTTTTTCTTGGATTCTCATTCAAGCTCTTTCAAAGCTTTTTTCATGAACGGGACACACTTCTTATGCCTTCTTCTTGGCTTGAAGTGGTCTGATACCAATTGTTGAGTTGTGAGGAGCTCGATTCGTTCAACCGATGTTGCTCACCAAGTGGTGGAGAGGTGGATTTTTGGGTGGAGGTGGTGTGGAAGCTTAAATGTAAATGACACAATGATTTTAGAGTGGTTCAACCTTCTAACCAAGGTCTACATCCACTACCTTAACTTCCCACTAAGGATTTCCAATCAATCCACTATTGATTCGTCCCCTTTTCTAGGCTTAAGAGGAAACCCTTATACACCGATCAAGCTTTCTACCCAAAGCCTTGATCAAACCCTCTTTTACAAAGAGATAAGAAAAGCAAACACAAATCCCTCTAATAGGTGTTTGTTTGCACAATTAAAGCACTAACCCAAAACCTAAAACACTTGAGCAAATTTAACAATTTAGGATCACTAGTGTTTGTCTATACAAGAATTGCCAATTTAAGTGCTAGGACAATTTTTGATCATTTGTTGATTGACAATATGAGCATTAACCATATCTTGATTCTTGGAGGTCCCTTTTATACTCCTTGATGAGTTTGTAGCCGTTACTAACCGTTGAAGTTGATTTGGAGCCGTTGGAGACTTAATTTCCCACCATAAATATAGTTATGCAGCTCACCGTTTTGGAAACACTCGTGCCCGTTTTGAAACACCCTTTAAGTAGAAAGAGTCGTTGCAGTCTGATGCAGTACCCGTATCGAAACGCCCTTGGCCGTTTCGAAACACCCGTATCGAAACGCCTGCCTCCGTATCGAAATGATCTACATTTAAATGTTAGTTGGGAAATTTTCGTTGGGGGTTATGACCGTTGAGGTCGATACCACGTAGGCGTATCGAAACGACATAGCCCGTTTTGAAACGATGTGCAAAATTCACATCCAGGGAAGGCCCGTTTCGATTCCCGTATCGAAACGTTTTTGCTACTGGAATCCCCCGTATCGAAACGCCCTAAGGTGTTTCAAAACGCCTCGAAGGTTTTGTATATTTTGGCTTTTGAAAACATGCAAAACCCTTTAGAAAATATCCCTAAACATAGTTTCAAGTTATTTGGACTTTTGAAATAGTTTTGAATTCTTTTTAAATTAATTCAAAACATTTTTCAATTATTATATCAAAACATTAGTTCTACAATATTGTTATATTTGACCCACCAAATTTTGCAATCAGTTGTAGTTGTAAGAAATTTGAATTTGTCGGTGTTTTATGTGCCCATGCTTGTGTCATGGCCCGCACCTTAGGGTCTAAGCCTAGTACACACTAGGCTACCGAGGAAGCACTCCACAACATCCTGAGCCTATCAGCACCCATTCGAGTCGGCCCATCCATGGGGTTGAAGAGCCTTACACGTCGAATATGGCAAGTAGCACACTAAATCTAGCATATTCCCTTTGATTCTTTTCCATATTCTTTGTAAACTATTATCTATGGAATGTTTGACAAGAATTCCTTAGGTTAAGGGATATTATAGATTAGCTTTAATATTGATCCTCAATTTACTTTATTCTTAGCCGTTGGATGTAGGGGGCTTTAACTATAAATAGAGGCTTACCATCACCTCATTTCCCCACTTCTGATTATTTGAGTAGTACATTGAGCTTTCACTCATTTCTCCTTGCTTTCTTTTGTTTGGCATTCCCTTTCTAGTGTTTTTTTTTTGCTTCTACAAGGATCTTAGCTATAAATGGAAGGTGCTCTCATTTCAAAGTTTCAAATGAGTTCCAAATCAATACATTTTGAAAATATGGACGAAGAAAGTGAAGACTAGAGTTACAATAAATTCTTCCATGTCTACTAGGTCAAATGATCCTAAAGTAGATGTAAGAACTCATTCCAAAATTCTACTTAGATTGTATTCCCATTTAGCGGCACGGGCTGCAATGAGTGATGAAGAAAAAACATTAAGTAAAGTTGAGTCAACCTTGAAGCAATTATCAATTAAAGAATCTTTGAACACGCACTACACCAAGTAAGAGTTTTAGTGACCATTTGATTGTGACAATGATGAATTTTGACACAGAAAGTAGGCTATTTGTGACGAAATACTATTTTGTCACTAATGAAATAAGTAATTGTGACATATTACTATATGGCCACTCTTTCAGTAATAATTGTGATAATTTTAAATTATGTCACAACTAAGTTGTCACTATTAGTGTCTTATTGTGACCAAGTCAGAGTTGTCATTATCAATTCGCCACTAATGAAATGCTCAATTTGGCGTCAACTTCTTTTTTTTCGGGAAAAAGATTAATAGTGACCATATATTAAGTAGTCACTATTATTATTCATATTTGTGTCGATAACATTGTGTCATTATGAAATTCACCTTTATATAATGATATAGTAGTGACAATCTTAAATTACGTCACAAGTGTGTCATCATTGTAGATGTATAATATGGTGAAATATACTTGTCACTATCATTTCCTCACTAATAAAATTCTCAAATTTTTGTGAAATCACGTTTTCTTGGAGAGTGCTGTAATGGTAACAACATGACAAGAGTCACTATTATTAATCATGATTATGACGATAAAATTATGTCACTATAAAATTTACCTTTTATATTGTAGTTGTTTAGTTATGATAAAAAAATATGATTGTCACTATAAAATCAACAAGTTTATGTCAAATTCATTTTTTCGATTGATGTAATAGTAACAACATGAGTAGTCACTATTATTAATCACAATTATGTACATAAAATTCTGTCACTATAATTAATTCTTCTATAGTAATATAATTGTGATTCTTTTAAAATTACGCCATGACCAAATCATCAACATAAGTTTTTTTTTATCAAAGGAGAACTGAAATTCCATTAAAATAAAAGGGGCCCGACCCCATGCACTAAAAGTGCAGGAAACAATGAGACAACAACAAACATAAAGTGTGAGGCCAACAAGCGGTAGAAAACGGTATCCATGCATAGCTGAGCAGTGCAGAGGGAATACAAATCATCATAGGCACGAAGCCTATCTAGAACCGGGGCACCTGGGCTCATAAGTCCAAGAAAACGCCTATCAAGGCAAAACAAACACCCACCACAAGAAAACCTCAAATCAGAAAAGGCATAGCCGAAATTCCTATTGTTCTGGGAGAGCTCCATCCGGAGGCAAGCTCCCAATCCCATAGTGGGATTGGGCCTTGTCACCAAAATCACGAAAAAACAAGACCCTAACTGATCTGGCTGCACTAAAATGTCTGTCAAGTTTGAAACCAACGAGCTTAAAAAGATATCCTGAACATCCGAAGACTGGATCTGCAACAGTCAAATTTCAATTGGATAGGTAGAACCACCCGTGTCCCATCCAAAACTAAAAACCTTTGATTTTCGGATTCCAACAAATAGCCAAGTCGTAATAGATTTCCAAATCCCGTAAATCAAGGGATTGTTTGGCCATTTATGGAAAACTATGGAGGACACAACTGGACAAAAACTTTTGAGGTAAGGAATTAACTTACGGACGAAAATGCCCTTGTCCTTAATCTTTTCCTTGAGCCGGCCAACCAGCATGGCTTCCCCACCGACCGGCAGCAACCGTCGAAGGCACGCAACCCTTGAGCAAACCATCTGATGTTTGAATGGGAAACCCGACAACCAGGAGAAAAAGTTGATTGCCCCTCAACAAACCTCAAAAATGATCTTGCAAACGAAACCCTAAATATCAGGCAAAACCCGGCAAGCGTCGACGCCCTTCACGCAGCCCAACAACCGAAGACGAAAGGATGCAACAGCTGGGAGGGAAAGATTAAATCAGAACCACTAAGAGCCTGAAGATGACAAAAACCTACTCAGGTTGATTTCGAGGAAAACTAAAACGGGGAGAGAAACAGACGCTTTCCCCGACTGACGAGAGGGAGGCCGGAAAATGAAAACCGATGACCACACCCCGCCCAAAACTTCGTGAAGGAACTAGCGGAGCACACCAGCCCTGATCAACGTCGGAAAAACCCGATGGCTTTTTGCACTCCCCTTCTTCTCTGCCGCCTTAGCTACCGGAGCAAACCAACTGACGTCGTTGTTCTCAGAAAACAGCTAACCGATGGGCTTGACAACGGGGATGCAACCACCCGTTCCCAAAAACCAGTCAACAAAGCAGATCGGAGGAAACACAAGAAAACGGACCAAGGCTCGGGCTTGGGTAGTAGAGGCGCGTGTTGAAAGCTGGGGAATTATTATTTTGATATTTGGAAGGACGGAAACATGTCCAGGATCATATCCTCAACATTAATGAAGCGTAGAAATATTTGGTTTTGGCCTCAAAGAGGGTTTGAATAAGTTTCTTTAATCATCAGCATAAGTTTATAATTGTGGACAAGCTTACTTGTGATTTTTATAGTTTGTCACCAACTAAATTCCAAAATTAGTGCATTTCTTTTTCTTGGGGAATGATGTGATAGTGACAACGTATAAAGTATCATTGTTATCAATAATAATTGTGACAATAAAATCATATAACTATAAAATTAACTAAATTGAATGACATAAATGTGATAGTTTAAATAATGTCTTAAGTAAAATTATAATTGTATATTTGTGTCCGAATCTATTTGTCACTATCAATTGCCACCAATTAGATTACGTAAAGTTTGGGCAAATCAATAAAATTCTTAATAATATTCATTGAGAATTTAATTATTTGCTCTCATAACACTAGTCGTTTGTATAAAAACAATGTTTTATTATAATATGAACTTTTGCAAAAAAATTTGTTAATAATTAATAAAATTATTTCAACCTCGTCAAAAAATTAATAATTTTCTGATCACAATGTGACAAAATTAAATGTATAATAATAAGAAGTAAATAAAATATTTCAAAAATATTTTTTTAATAAACAAAAGTATTATAACAAAATTATGAAAGAAATTCAATGACTGAAACTTAGAATTAACTCTAAACATATCAAAAATTGTTTTATAAAACTTATATAATGATTAAAATATAAAAAACATTTTATATCACATTAAACTTTTTGATATCGGATTTTAAAATATAATTACTACAAATATAATATAATATAATATAATAAAGCAATACTTTAAAAGATAAATTTAAACCATTAATTCATTTTTATAAAATTAGTTTCAAATTTTAGTATTCTAAAATTATGCTTTAGGATTTTAATTTTCATCTATGTCTTTTGTTTCTCGTGCATAATTTCCCTACCCTACCCAAGTCTTTATATTTTATATTTTGTAACAAAAGAAATTGAAGTTTATTACTAAAGAACAATGTAACAACGGGTGAGTCGCCACCAATCCTTTGTTTTGCTTTAGGTGCGATTGGAACACCTGAAAAACCCGGTTATTTTAATAAAACTTGTACTTTTTTTATATTAAAACAACGAGTTTTGGTCTGCGAAACCAGAAAATAGGTTCGAAAGTTGGTTACGTGTGGGGAAGGATGAGCACCCCCGCAACGCCCAAAAATTGGTACCAGTCGATTACGAAATGTCTTAATGGTGGAATTATGAATTCGAATATAATTTATCAATGTGATCTCTTAATTTAAAATAATATTTAAAAATATATGTTTATGAAAGGAAAGGTACACTCCAACGCCCGGAGCATAATTTCCGTTAGACTCCCGACTGAATGAAGTCTATTTTAAAAATTAAGATTTAGAATAAAAATATATGTTTATGAAAGGAAAGGTACACTTCAACGCCCGGAGCATAATTTTCGTTAGACTCCCGACTGAAGGAAGCCTATTTTAAAAATTAAGATTTAGAATAAAAATATTTTTTAATAGAGACTATCGAAAAGTGGCACCCTAACGCTCATGGTACGTTTTTCACAATAATCCCTACTAAAATTGTTTAATTTAAAATTCAGTTAAACAATATAAATAAATATATTTAATTTAAAGATTGCATACATAATAATATTAAAATATAGAAATATAAAATAAAAACATACAAACAAATATAAAAACATATTATATTTCATACAAAATATTTATTACAAAAAGACAACATTTAAATAGACGAGGATCAAAATTTACCCCACTAGAAGCTTGAAATAAGAACTTCACCCGACCCCTAGTAGAATCTCCGCATCACCTCGCTATATTCCAAAAATCGATCCGAACGAACCTCGACAGGGCCTCCGATCAAACTCCCCTAAAACTTACGCCATTTCTATGGCATCATTTGTGTGCGTCTGCCAATTCAATTGGCCAATTTTTGTGTGTTTTTGCTTTGGCAGCCTCCCCGCCCTTTTATAGGTGATTTGGGGAGGGATGAGTCACTTAAGGTAAGGATGTGGGGCCTTGCATGGCACCCACGTATTTTTGCTTTTTTTATTCTTTTTTTCTTTTAATAAGATATAATAATACTACATAATATTATTATTCGAACAAAAATAATCAGTTATAGCCCGGACATAAAATGAGTATTACAAACAACATTTTATGCTTAAGCAATCAAGTACAACATATCAATAAAAACACAAAACATTTCTAGTCAAATATAAAATGCATAGCAACTTAAATGCAAATCTTATAATTCTCCGGATCATTTTTTTCATAGCCTCACAAAAAAAAATCATTTTGTCATTTAGTAGATCACATATTTCATATAAAGATAATAAATCTACTAACATTTAAAATCAAGTCAAAAAGTTAAATATGTATGATACTCACATATCTACTTTAGCTTAGGAGAATTTTTTTAGTGTTACCGGTTTATTTGTCAGCTGCTTATTACTTTAAACATCGGTGATTCTTATTGTACTTTTGTTGGTATTCTTCTGCACACAATTTTTTAACAATTTAAAAAAAAAACTTTAATGCCGAGAAAAAGAGTGGTAGCTGGTTGTTAACTAAATTATTGAATTTTTGCTTGCATAGAAATTTAAAAACTTAATTTTTGTATAAAAGATTCTAATGAGCTTAAAAGATCAACTTAATTTAAAATGTAAACTTTTTACCGTTGAATAGTTTATTATGTTAAATTTTGTATAAAAAATTATATAACCAATTTCTTAATATATATTCGAGGATGAGAAAATTCAAGTAAATTTGAGATATTTTATCACCAATACGAACTTTTTAATATTTAGTTCAACCATTAAAAACATTTATTATATACCTAAATATAAAATTCAACCCCTTTAATTAACAGTTCAGCAATAACACACCCATATAATAATTTAAGATTTTATAAAATTTTCAACCGAATTGTTTGGTAATTGTGGAGAAAATTGATTTTTGTGTGTTTGTGGTGAAGCTAAAATTAAAAGAATTTGGACAAGGATTTAGAGTGGTTCGGCTTTCTAACCGAAGCCTACATCCACTACCTTAGCTTTCCGCTAAGGATTTTCCAAATTTACTCTTAAATTTCTTCTCCTTTTCTAGGCTTATGAGGCAACCTTTACACACTCAAATCTTTCTAACCCAAAACTTGAGTAAATCCTCTTTTACAAAGAGAAATAAGAACAAACAAGAAACCTCTCACAAGGTAGATAGCTTACACTATTAAGCACTCACCCAATCCTAAACACTTGAGCAAATATAACAATGTAAGCTCACAAGTGTTGTCTATACAAAGAAAGAGAATTTAAGCCCTAAGAGAAATTTTCTTCATAATGTTGTTGACTTGTGGATCATTAGTCTTCTATATATATTCTTGGAGGTCCCTTTTATACTCCCAAATGAGCTTCTAGCCGTTGGAGACCGTTGGAGCCTTTATTTCGCGCAATAAAAGTAATTCTGGGGCTAACCGTATCGATACACGGGTAATCGTATCGATACAGGTTCTTCAGGAACTGGCTGTTATGCTTTCCTCAGCCGATGTGTATCGATACGCGTTGGAGTGTATCGTTACGGCCTGCATTTCAAATAGTCATTGGGAAAATGACCGTTGGGCGTATCGGTACACGATACAACCATATCGATACGGATACTAGTCGTTGGGGTTTATAAAACAACCGTATCAAAATACCACGTAGTGTATCGATATAGGTCCTCCCCATATCGGTACGACCAAGCCGTAATGGTACGAGTTTTGGCTACTGGAATTTTCCTGTAGCTGAAACCCTAAAGAGTCGATACAGGGTATACCGTATCGGTACGGTTACTTGAAAAATCTCAGGTTTGGCTACTTAAAAGACATTTTAAATCATTCAAATGTCTTATAAAATCTATCAAACATATTTTCAAGTTGTTTGCAGTTTGGACTTATAAACATTTTAAAATCTTTTCAATTTGGTCCAAAAATATTTTTTAGTTGTTATATCAAAACATGTATCCTATCAATCTCTCCCTTTTTGATATAATAAAACAAACTTGAAAAAATGTTTGTGATTCTCCCCCTAAGTATTTAAAAGTTTGTATAAGATATTTTTAAAATTTAAATATAGTTAAAACTCCCCTTACTCACTTGAAAATCAATTTTTTAAACCATTTCTCCCCTTTTTGTTATATAAATTTTTTTAAGAAATTTGAAGTTAAAAAATAACAATGGAGGTAAGAAAATTTGACACAAAATAAGATTTTTAGTTTTAAAATTGGCTTCACCTTACTTAAAGCATCATCAAATGTTAGTTCAACAATTATGATAAATTAGTTGAATTAAAGAAAATAAAACAAATAAATTCAACTGAAATTTTATCACACTTGAGCCAAAGGTAGGATGTGAATCCTTCCTTCTTCAAGTGTCATTCTTTGTGTGTATGGAGCTCCCCCTTAATGTTTATACTTTTTTTTATCATTCTCTATCACACCTAAAACAAAATAATCACAAATGTTTTGGTATCCAAATTGCTTTGGATTTATAAGCATTAGTAACACATAATTTAGTCCCCTTAGGAATCCATTTTTCAATTTCATCCCTTTTACTTAAAGTAGTTAATCCTTTTGGGACCCAAATACTTCTAAAATATTTTCCTTTCAAAAATATAGGGGCACTAGATTGTCTAACATAAAATTTGATTTTCATCATTTGAAGCAATTCTTGTAAATTTGAAACTTTATGTAACGCCCCGATTTTTAGCTTAGGAGTTAGTCGGGTTCGGCTAAGAGGTTCGGGTGAACCAGTTTGATCGAGTTATGCTAGTTTCGAGATTAATTTGAAATAAATGGTTTTGTAACACCTCAATTTTGGGCTTACAAGTTTAGGGTTTGGTCGGACCGGTCTGAGAAACGGTTCGAATATAAAAGGAGGTTTTAGGGAAAGCCTAGTTCGGGATGCTTTAAAAATATGGAAAAATATCTAAAAATCCTATTTTAATATATATAAGAGAGTGGTGAAATCAATTTTACAAAATAAGGTTTGGAAATATTACATTTCGGTGTAGTGACCAAAATGCGATTTTTGAAAAGTTTAGTGGTGACTGTTTTGTAAAGGATTGGAACTTTGAATCTTTAAGGAGCTAATTACCCAAAATGTTTTTATCCAGATTTTTCCTTAATTTGGGTGATTTAATTAATGTTTTAATTAAATGAAATAAGATGGAAACTACTTTTAGATTCTCATAACTACATTTTCCAAATTTTCTCTCATTTCTTTTTCTCTCAAAATCCCATCATCCAAACACATTTTCTGCAGCACAAATCACTTTGATCTTCACCTCATTTGATGAGATTTTCATCACTCATTGTTGCATAATCAATCTAGCAACAAAACATTTTGATTTCCACATTGAATTTTCAAGGAATTTAGCCCAAATCAAAGATAAATCACCATTTAGAGGTAAGATTGTCCTTCTCCTCTAAATACTCAGTTCTTTACTAAAATTCTCAAGTTGTCAATCCTTAATTTAAGTTTTATAAATGGTTTTAATGTTAGAAACTTGATTTTGGCTTAAAACTCAAGATTTGGAAGAAATCTTGAAGAATTTCGTTGAGTTTAATTGGGCTCTGTTTTGAGATGGTTCTTTAATGTATTTTGATTATCAAATGATGTTAGAAATGAAGTTTTATCAATGCAATCCCGAATATGTTGTGTTTCCTAAGTTTTTGCTCAAGAAAATGGTGGTTTTTGAGGTGTTTTTGGTGTTCTGTTATAGCTGGAGGTATAAGGACGAGTTTAGGTTTATTTTGGATGTTATTTGATGTTTAGAAATGGTTAGAAGTGATGGATCTTGGCTGGGTTAAGTTTAGGAAGAGTTTGGAGGTGATTTCGGTTGTGTTTGGTAGTCGAAATGTTGATTTTAGGTAGAGCAGCGAGTTTAAGTGTGTTGGCTGAAGATTTCAATGCATTATGATGCATTAATCCTCTGCTTTGATGTGTTTAAAACAGGGGAGACATCTTCGGACACTTTTGGAGTTGATTCGTAGGCTTGATTGGCGTTTCGGCAAGCTAGCGAAACGAAATTGGTGAGTGGAGTTGGGTTTCCAGCTTTGAAACGATTAATTGAAGGTTTTGGGAGCTTAGTTTAAGTCTAAACAACTTAGCTAAGCTCAAGAGTAAGTTTTCGGAAAAACTCCCTCGGATGTGCTATGATGTGGATTGATGCATTGGTTATAAATTGCATGTTTAAATTCTATTTTGAAAGCATGTTTTAGCATGGTTAATGCTGGTTTTGAAAGCCATGTGTTGAAGAATGCTCAAGGTAAGAGATCCTTGGTTTAACATGTTATATTTTGGTAATGATGCATGAAGATGCATGATGTTTAATGGCTTTGATTAATGCTTTAAAACAGTGAAATGATGATGGTATTTGATGTATATTGGCAAGTGATGAATTGGTTTTAAAGTACTTGAATCAGATATAGTTAGCCGGCTATAGGATTGGGTGCACCGTAAGTAAAGTCACCTTGGATGTGGAGAGGTTGTGATTGTACCGTAAACTCCATCCAAGTACCCTAACGAGTAAGGTAAGATCACAACGGTGGTTGAAAGTCCGTGTGTGGATCTTGTGTTTTGTGTCCTGTACTCTCGTTAGTGGAATTATACAACTACCGATGAGTGATGTTGAGGGGTTGTGATTGTACCGTTAAACCCCATCACGGGTGTTGAGGGGTTGTGATTGTACCGATAAACTCCACCTTGTTAAGCCGGTAGTGTGTATGAAGCGTGTGGGACAACGCTTGTAATCCGCGTATCCGATTGTGTTTTGAGTTTGCAAATGGTTATGAACTATCACTTGAAATCCAATATGATGTATTGAATGTAATGAAGCATGAGATGCTTGTAAAGTATGCAAGGTTGCATGAAAAGAGATGAGCATGTGTTTTAAAAGCTTTGTTGAAAGTGTTTTCTAAAAATGCATTATTGTGTTGTTTTCTTTAGAGCATGCCTCACTAAGCATTTGTGCTTACGCTCTCTCTCTTGTACCAATAATGCAGATAATTGAAGTGTTTAAGGGCAACAAGGAAGCCAAGAGTGTCCAAGGGAAACCAAGCTCATGTATGGTGATGTTTTCATACACTATTAATTTTGGTAATTTGGCAATGGGAACCTAAGATGTGTTTTGGGAGATGTGTTGAACTCCCTAGGTTGTGGCATGTTTCTTCTGATGGTTTGAATTTGTAAATGGCCTTTTAAAGCTTGTTTTGAAGTTTGGTTGATTGCTTGGTTTTGGATAATAGGAAGCATGCCTATAGACATGTGAAATTTCATGTTTGATGCTATAAATGTGTTTAGGAGTTGCAAACATGCTCCATTTATGTATGATGATTTGTTGGTATGACTAGAAAGTCATTAGGTAGTGTTTGAATGGATTTATGTATGAAAACCCAGCAAAATCTGCAGCTTCTGGGCAAACCGTATCGGAACACTCACTGGCGTTTCGAAACGGGGGCCTGTAATGGCCTTCGTGTTTCGAAACGGCTAGAGGTTGTTCCGAAATGTTTTGGCTACTGGAATGCCCTGTTTCGGAACCAGTCTCGGAACCAACCGATGTTTCGGAACGGTCAATGCTGTTTCGAAACAGGTGACCGTTGGGCCCTGATTTGAATGGTGTTGAAGTTTGCAAGCTTTACGTTTTAGTCCCGAAAGTCGAGTTTGCAATTGTATGAGTTCGAGATGTCCAATTAAGGTGAAAT
The DNA here is from genome assembly GCA_958450335.1 of Hibiscus tridactylites. Lineage (NCBI taxonomy): Eukaryota > Viridiplantae > Streptophyta > Magnoliopsida > Malvales > Malvaceae > Hibiscus > Hibiscus tridactylites. The sequence continues at coordinate 61,165,355 of OY288271.1, forward strand.
TTGATAGGGAAGCATGTAATATGACTAATTTCATATTGGTAACTTTAAAATCAATTTTGACCTTCTAATTTATAGAATTTACGTTTTGGTCCCTAACATTTGTATATTGTGCAATTGAGTCCCTTTCTGAAATCTGATCGCTGTGCTTACACATATATGTTTCTCGAGTGTTCACCTAAGGTTAACATGTATCTAGACAAGATTAAAAAGGAAAAAAAGGGCCGTTAACCAAGGTTGACTTTGATTTTCCCCGTGTAACCTCTGTAGTTCGGGTCAACCGTCTAGGCCGGGGTAAGGGGGTTACATTTGGTGGTATTAGAGCTGAGTTCTCGTGTAAATGGGAATGGTTATGTGGGTGATGTATGTGTATTCGCATGATATGCCTTTTGAATGAAAGAATGTTGTTTGAATTGTGATGCATGGTTTCAATTGTGATGATATGCTATGATAGAATGTGTTAGGGGATCCCATTGCCTTATCAAAACTAATGAAAGGAATTGCTTTTGGAAAATGAGCTTGAGTACTTGGATTACTTACCTTGTTGAGCCTACTTATGTTTATTGCATTTGTGTCAGTGCATTGTTTTATTGTAAATGGGGCCGCGTAGAGAGATGAGAATGAATACAAGAGCTATGGATCATAAGGAGAATAAGGAGAATGCTGAAAATGTTGTGGATTTACCTCCTCCTCCTGGTGGTGGACCACCCGGCGGTGGTGGTGCTGGAGGTGATAATGCTGGTACTGGTACTGGTGCTGGTGCTGGGGTCGCTGGACCTGAAGGTGTGTAGGGGCAAGCTGCTCCTGACATGACTGTGTTGATTCAGGCTATTGCGGGAGCCTTTCAGGCAGCAGTAGCTAGAGCTCACGGAGCTATGCATCAGGGTGATGCTAATGTAAGATTGCCTTTGGAACGTCTTCACAGTCTGGGAGGGACTGAGTTCAGAGGTTTATCTCCGGAAGGATCTAAATCTTGGTTGGAAAGCACCAAGAGGATTTTGGGGCAAATGAACTGCAACAATGTGTAGAAGTTGGGTTGTGTGGTATCACTACTTCATGATGATGCTTATACGTGGTGGACGACCACCGTCTCTGGAATGGAGGAAAATGACGTGACTTGGATGTTCTTCTTGAACGCGTTCAAGCGGAAGTATTTAGGTGTGCGATACCTGGATGAGAAGAAAAGAGAATTTATATCTCTTGTGCAAGGAAGCATGACGGTGGCTGAGTATGAGATCCAGTTTGTCCGCCTTAGTCAGTACGCACCTGAGCTAATCCTTGATGAGCGGGAGAGGTGTGAACGCTTCCGTTATGGTTTGGTAACGGACGTGAAGACTTTTATGCTTGCTGATGAGTATACAGATTTTGATGTTCTTGTGAGTAGAGCGAAGGACATTGAGCAAAACTTGGGTTTGTCTTCAAGAGGCGTTAGTTCTAGCTTGGGCAAAAGAGCTGCTGATTATAGTTCCGGTGGTGGACAGAACAAGAGGGGACGAGATAAGAGGTATCAGTCTTCTGCTAGGCGTGGTAATGGAGGACATGGTGCACCTGTTCAGGGAGATAGGATGAGGGCTGATCAGAACACGTGATGGACGTGTGGATCTCGTGGCCATTTGAGGCGAGATTGTCCTCGAGCAGAGAGGGAGGTTCAGGCTCTTGTAGCAGTGACCGGTAATTCATGCTAGAATTGTGGTTCAGGAGACCACGTGAGGAGGGAGTGTCTTTTGTTGGCCGGTGGTGGTCAGGGATGTGCTCCTGGGGTAGTTGCACCACAGAGAGGTCGTGGGCGCGACCATGGTAACTTCCAGCACAAAGATGATGGTGGGAGGAATGTGGAGCATGTGGTGGCTGTTCAACCTGAGGGTGGTGGCCAGGCTCGAGTGTATGCTCAGCGTGAGGGGAGAAATGATACGAATGTGATCGCAGGTACCTTTACTTTACAAATCCTTGTCATTACTTTCCTTGATTGATTCTGGATCTACACACTCATACATATTGCATGAACATGCTCAATTGCTTGGATTATCTGTTGAGTCTTTGGATGTTGGTGTGCGTGTGGCTAGTTCCTTTGGTGAGACAGTCGTAACACGGAGGTTGTATAGAAGATGTTCCTTGGAAGTGCAAAACCATGTTTTTCTTGTTGATCTCATGGAATTGCCATTCTATGGTTTTGATGTAATCCTGAGTATGGATTGGCTTGTTGAACATCGAGCTGTAGTGGATTTTGAGAACAAGCGAGTTTCATTGAAACTTGCGGATGATTACGAGGTAGTGGTGGTTGGCGAGAATGTGAAGTTTCTTGCCAATTTAGTGTCTACGTTGGAAGCGAGACGAATGCTGAGGCAAGGTTGTGAGGCTTACCTAGCCTTTGTGATGAATCCTAGCTCTAAGGAGTTGCGCGTTCAAGATATCAGGATTGTGCGAGAGTTTCCTGGAGTGTTTCTGGAGGAGTTACCTAGATTGCCTCCTAGTCAAGATGTGGAGTTTGAAATTGAGTTGTATGAAAACACAACTCCAGTGTCCATTACTCCTTACCGAATGACACCTAAGGAGTTGAAGGAGCTGAAGACGCAACTTCAGGAGTTGCTTGATCGTGGTTTCATTCGGCCGAGTGTGTCACCTTGGGGTGCACCGGTCTTGTTTGTGAGGAAGAAGGATGACACTATGAGAATGTGCATCGATTATCGTTAGCTGAACAAGTTGACTATCAAGAATCGGTATCCTTTGCCGAGGATTGATGATCTTTTTGATCAGTTTCGGGGAGCGGCTGTGTTCTCTAAGATTGACTTAAGGTCAGGTTACTACCAGCTTAAGGTGAAGGATGTGGATGTGCCAAAAACAGCCTTTAGAACGAGGTATGGGCATTATGAGTTCCTTGTGATGCCGTTTGGCTTGACGAATTCTCCTGCAGCTTTTATGGACATGATGAATAGAGTGTTCCATGAATACTTGGACAAGTTTATTGTGGCGTTCATTGATGATATTCTTGTGTATTCTCGTACGGAGGAAGAGCATGAGGGGCATTTGAGGATTGTGTTGCAGGCGTTGTTGGAGAATCAGCTTTATGCTAAGTTGAGCAAATGCGAATTTTGGCTTAAGGAAGTTGTTTTCCTTGGCCATGTGGTTTCTGCTGAGGGGATTCGTGTTGATCCTCAGAAGATTGAGGCGGTGATGAATTGGAAGCCTCCTAAGTCTGTTCATGAAGTCCGTAGTTTCCTTGGGTTGGTGGGATACTACCTGTAACGCCCCGGTTTTGGGCTTAGGAGTTTTGGGCGTTGACCGGTTTGGTCAAAGTGCTGTTCGAATCTAAAAAGGTGAAATTAGGAAAGCCTAGTTCGGGTTGCATTAAAAATATGGAAAAATGTTCTAAAATCATCTTTTAATATAATTAAGTGAACTGTGAAATCAATTTTGGAAAATGAGTTTTGGAAGGGTGACATTTTGGCTAGTGACCAAAATGTAATTTTTGAAAGTTTGGTGACTGTTTTATAAAGGGTTGAAACTTTGAATCTTTAAGGAGCTATTATTCCAAAAATAGTTTCTCCATATTTTTCTAAGATATTTTAAGGATTTATTCTGATTTTAAAACATATCAAAAGTGGAGGGAAAGCCATTTTGGCTATTTTGATAACTAACTTCCTATTTTCCTTTCTCTCATTTTCTCTCAACCCAAACACTTTCTTTCCAGAGAATTGTTTCTGATTTTCTCACCTAAATCCCTCCTTTCAACTCTCTTTTGATTCCTAATCAACATATCTACAAAACCTCATCATTTGCTACTTGATTCATCAAGGTTTTTGATTCCAAAAAGAGGAGAAACTCAAGTTTGGAGGTAAGAACGTCCTTCTCCTCTAAACTATCAGTTCTTTACTGAAATTCCTAAGTTTTCAATCCTTAATTGATGTTTTATTCAAGGCTTTTGAGTTGTGAATTGGATCTTGGCTTATAATGCAAGATTTGGTGATTTTTGATGATTTTCGTTTGATCTGTTAAATCTGTGATTTGAGATGTGTTTTTGATGTTATTTGGACTCTAAATTGATAAGGAATTGAGTTTTGATTAATGCAATCCCGGATAGGTTGAGTTTCCTAAGTTTAGCTTGTGATTCTTGATTGTTTTTTAGGTGATCTTGTGGATCTGATGTTGCTGGAGGTATAAGGATGTTAATAGGTTCTTTTTAGATGTTAAATGATGTTAACAGATGTTTGGTTTTGATGGTTTGTGGCTGGGCTTTGTTGAGAAGTGGTTTGGATGCATTTTCGGTTGTGTTTGGTGGCCGAAAATGGAGGTTGGATGAGAGCAGCGAGTTTAGGTGCTTTCATTGAAGCAATTAATGCATGATGATGCATTAATCCTCTGCTTTGATGTGTTAAAACAGGGGAGGCATCTTTGGATCCAAGAGTTGTTGATCCGGAAGCTTGTTTTGGTGCTTCGGCAAGAGGCGAAGTGGAATCGGTGAGTGAAATTGGGTTTTCGGCTTTGAAACCAATGTCTTGGGAGCTTAGTTTAAGTCTAAACAACTTTGCTAAGCTAAAGTGTAAGTTTTCGGAAATACTCTCTAGTGGTGGCCATGATTTGATTGTTGTGCAATGTGGTTTATTGCATGTTTTAAACTCTGTTTTGAAAGCATGATTTAGCATGGTTAATGCTGTTTTTGTAAGCCATATGTTGAAGGAAGCTCAAGGTAAGAGTTCCTTGTTTTTGAACATTGATTAAATGTGGTTTGATGCTTTTAAATGCATGATGAATATGGCTTGGTTTAATGCTTTAAAACAGTGGACTATTGTTGATAATGATGTATATTGGCAAGTGATGTTTTGAAAAGGTTAAGGTCACTAAGGTGGTTAAAAGTCCTTGAGTGAGCCTTGTTTACTTAAGAACATCAAGGTGGTTAAAAGTCCTTGGATGATTCTTGCTACGGACACAAAGGTGGTTAAAAGTCCTTGTGTGATCCTTTCCATGGTGTTTAAAAGTCCATGGGGCCATGGTGTTTAAAAGTCCATGGGGCCAAGGTGTTTAAAAGTCCTTGGGGCCAAGGTGTTTAAAAGTCCTTGGGTGAAACTTGATACGGAGACAAATGTGGTTAAAAGTCCTTGTGTGGTCCATTCCATGGTGGTTAAAAGTCCATGGGGCCAAGGTGTTTAAAAGTCCTTGGGGAGAAAGTTGATGAACTTGTTTTTAAAGAAATGGAATTTATCACTTGTGGCCAATATGACATGTTATGATATGAAGCATGAGATGCTTGTTTAAAGTATGCTTTTGAGCATGTGTAAATGTTGATTTGAAGCATGATTTATAAAGTGTTTTATAATGCATTATTGAATGGTTTTATTGAGCATTCCTCTCTAAGCTTTTGCTTACGCTCTCTTTCGTTTTCTTAAATCAATAATGCAGAACATTAGAGTACTTTGAGGGCAGCAAGGAGGGCAAACATTCAAGTGAAAGTAAAGTTCAAAGTATGGAGGTTTTATTAAGTACATTTTAGCTTTTGGTAATTTGGCAATGGGGGACCTATGTGTATGTTTTGGGAGAGGTTTTGAACTCCCTAAGTATGTTGAATGTTGTTGAGAATGTTGGTTTTTGAATTTGGCCTTTGCATGCTTGAAATGGAAGTTTATGCTTGAATGGTTTGCTTGTGTAGGAAGCATGCCTATAGATTTGGGGCTTTTCATATATGATGTTATTTTGTTGATTTGTTGATGCATGTAAGTCTCATATATGTTGAATTGCATGTTGGTAAAGTTTGGTTGTAATTGGAGAATGAATGGATGTTTAATTGCATGTTTAAGTATGCATTTTGGGGCAATCTGTGTAGGGTGTTTCGGAACAGTACCTACCGTTTCGGAACGGGTGCCTTAAACAAGCCCAGGCGTCCGAAACGGGAGGGACCGTTCCGAAACGGTTTGGCTACTGCCAGCCCGTGTTCCGGTACGCGTTGCGGAACGACCCGTGTTTCGAAACGGGCTCTGCCTGTTCCGGAACGGGTGACCGTTGGGGGCTGACATTGGCAGTTAAATGTTTTGAATTGTTTGCGTTTTGGTCCTGAATCTTGTTTGAGCAATTGTATGAGTTCGGGAAGTCCTTTTGAGCTAAAATTTCACAGCGAAGCATGAAATCTGACTAATTTCAAGTTGGTAACTTTAATTTGGGTTAAGTCCTCCTATTTATCAGAAATTACAATTTGGTCCCTTAAGTTGTAATTTGTTCAATTGGGTCCCTGTTTGATCTCTGATGCTTGTGATCTTTGAATATGTTGTTGAGTGATCACAATTAGGGTTAATGTGCATCTAGACAAGATTAAAAAGAAAAAAAAGGGTCGTTAATCAAGGTTGACTTTCGGGTTGACTTTGGTTTTCCCCGTGTGACTTTCTTAATTCGGGTCAACCGTCTAGGCCGGGTTAAGGGGGTTACATTTGGTGGTATCAGAGCTGAGTTCTCGAGTAATTGGGAATGAATGTATGCATGATTGAAGTATGTTTGCCTTGTATGCTTGTTGATCGAAAGCATGTTTAGTGGCTTGTGATTTGGATGCAATTGAGTTGTATGCTGTGATGTAGCATGATGTGGGTACCCATTGCCAAATCGAAGCTAATGAAATGTTGTTGATTTTGAATGAAATTGAGCTTGAATACTTGGATTGCTTACCTTGCTGGGCCTGACTTTGTTTTATTTGCATTGTGATTGCATGGTAATAGTATGGCACCACGTAGAGAGTTACGAGGTAATGTGCGAGCTGCAGCTCTTAATGAGAATGAGAACGAGGAGAACACGGGTAGTGCGGTGTTATCTCCTCCTCCACCTGGTGGTGGTGCAGAGAGAAAAAGAGCTGAAGCTGCAGCTGGTGCTGGACCTGCTGGACCAGAGGTTGGTCAGGGGCAAGCTATGCCTTATATGTCTATGTTGGTACAAGCTATTGCGGGTACTTTTCGAGCAGCAGTAGCTGGAGCTCAAGGAGCTGGGCATCAGGGAGATGCTGGAGTTAGACTACCTTTGGAGCGTCTGCGCAGTCTTGGTGGGACTGAGTTCAGGGGTATGTCAGCTGAGAGTTCTGAAGCTTGGCTAGAGAGTACCAAGCGAATCTTGGGTCAGATGAGCTGCACGGATGTGCAAAAGCTGGGTTGTGTTGTGTCCTTGCTGCAGGATGATGCGTATACGTGGTGGACGACCACTATAGCTGGAATGGTTGAAGCTGATGTGACTTGGACATTCTTTCAGAATGTGTTCAAGCGGAGATATCTTGGAGTAAGATATCTTGATGAGAAAAGGCGTGAATTCATGTCTCTTACTCAAGGGAGCATGAGTGTGGCTGAGTATGAGGTGCAGTTTGTGCGACTCAGTCAGTATGCACCTGAGCTGATACCTGATGAGCGGGCAAGGTGCGAGAGGTTCCGTTATGGTCTTGTGACGGATGTGAAAATGTATGTGCTGGCCACCGAGTATGATGATTTTGATGTGTTGGTGGGCCGAGCCAAGGACATTGAGATGAACTTGGGTTTATCTGCGAAAGGTGCTGGAGCAAGTTCTGGCAAGAGAGCTGCTGAGTTTAGTTCCGGTGGTGGACGAAACAAGAGGGGACGTGATCAGAAGTATCAGTCCTCAGCTAAGAGAGGTGGTGGTGCACCTGCTAGAGGAGGCAATGTTAGAGCTGATCCGAGTGCTTGTTGGATCTGTGGTTCACGTGGTCACATGAAGCGTGACTGTCCTCGTGCTGTGAGAGAGGTGCAAGCTCCTGTAGCGGCAGTTGGTAATGGATGTTGGAATTGTGGATCCGTAGACCACTTGAGGCGAGAGTGTCCTAGGTTGGCTGGTGATCAGGTGCGTGCTCCTGCTGTTGCTGCACCACAGAGAGGTCGTGGGCGCGGCCGTGGTAATTTCCAGAGGCGAGAGGAAGGTGGTCGTGGAGTAGCCCATGTTGTGGCTATTCAGCCTGAAGGTGGAGGCCAAGCTAGGGTGTATGCTCAGCGTGAGGGAAGGAATGATGCGGATGTGATTGCAGGTACCTTTACTTTGCAATCCTTGTCATTGCTTTCTTTGATTGATTCTGGATCTACGCATTCATACATTTTGCGTGAGCATGCTGAATTGCTTGGTTTGCCTGTTGAGTCTTTGGATGTTGGTGTTCGTGTCACTAGTTCTTTTGGTGAAACTGTTGTGACTCGAAAGCTTTATAGAAGGTGTCCCTTGGTTGTTCAAGAACATGTTTTTCATGTTGATCTTATGGAGTTGCCCTTTTATGGTTTTGATGTGATCCTTGGTATGGATTGGCTTGCTGAGCATCGTGCTGTGGTAGATTGTGAAAATAAGCGAGTTTCGCTGAAGCTTGCGGATGATTATGAAGTTGTTGTGGTTGGTGAGAATGTGAAGTTTCTTGCCAATGTGGTGTCTACCTTGAAGACGAGCAGGATGCTGAGGCAAGGTTGCGAAGCTTATCTAGCTTTTGTGATGAATCCTAGCTCTAAGGAGTTGAGGGTGCAAGATATCCGAGTTGTGAAGGAGTTTCCTGGTGTTTTTCCTGAGGAGTTGCCTGGTTTACCTCCTAATCGCGAGGTGGAGTTTGGAATTGAGCTGTATGAGAATACAACTCCTGTGTCCATTACTCCCTATAGAATGGCACCTAAGGAGCTGAAGGAGCTGAAGACGCAGTTGCAAGAGTTGCTTGATCGTGGTTTTATCCGGCCGAGTGTGTCACCTTGGGGAGCACCGGTCTTGTTTGTGAAGAAGAAAGATGGCACTATGAGAATGTGCATTGATTACCGTCAGCTGAACAAGTTGACTATCAAGAATCGGTATCCTTTGCCGAGGATTGATGATCTCTTTGATCAATTTCGGGGAGCTGCTGTGTTCTCTAAGATTGACTTGAGGTCAGGGTATTATCAGTTGAAGGTGAAGGATGTGGATGTGCCTAAGACAGCTTTCAGGACAAGGTATGAGCATTATGAGTTCCTTGTGATGCCGTTTGGTTTGACAAATGCTCCTGCTGCTTTCATGGATATGATGAACCGTGTGTTTCATGAATACCTGGACAAGTTCGTGGTGGTGTTCATTGATGATATCCTCGTGTACTCGCGTACTGAGGAGGAGCACGAAGTGCATTTGAGGATTGTTTTGCAAGCCTTGTTGGAGAATCAGCTTTATGCTAAGCTGAGCAAGTGTGAGTTCTGGCTTAAGGAGGTGGTGTTTCTTGGGCATGTGGTCTCAGCTGAGGGGATTCGTGTTGATCCTCAGAAGATTGAGGCGGTGATGAACTGGAAAGTTCCTAAGTCTGTTCATGAGGTCCGTAGTTTCCTTGGTTTGGCGGGATACTACCGAAGGTTTGTGGATGGTTTTTCCAAGATTGCTGCTCCTTTGACGAAGCTGTTGCAGAAGGATGTTAAGTATGAGTGGACGGAAGCGAGACAGCAGGCTTTTGAGAAGCTTAAGGCGGCTTTGACGCAAACTCCTATCTTGGTTCAGCCTGAATCAGGGAAAGAGTTTGTGGTCTACAGTGATGCATCCTATGTTGGTTTGGGATGTGTGCTGATGCAAGAGGGTAAGGTGGTGGCTTATGCATCGCGGCAGTTGAAAGTGCATGAGCGCAATTACCCTACGCATGATATTGAGCTGGCTGCAGTGGTTTTTGCTCTGAAGATCTGGAGACATTATCTGTATGGTGAGAAGTGTACTGTGTACACGGATCACAAGAGTTTGAGGTATCTGATGTCTCAGAAGGAGTTGAATCTTAGGCAGTGGCGTTGGTTGGAGTTGCTCAAGGATTATGATCTGACGATTAAGTATCATCCTGGAAAAGCTAATGTTGTTGCGGATGCCTTGAGTAGGAAGGTAGTTGTTGAGCTGAGGGCTATGTTTGCTAGCTTGAGCATATCGCGAGATGGTGGTCTTGTTGCTGAGTTGCAAGTGAAACCATCTTTGGTTCAGTTGATCAAGGAAAAGCAGTTGCTGGATGATTCCTTGGTGTCTCATGTTCAGGATATCACGGAGGGTAGACCTTCGGATTTCTGCTTTAATGATGATGGTGTGTTGTGTTTTGGGAGTCGAATAGTAGTGCCTGCTGATGCTGAGTTGAGGCGTGCTATTCTGACTGAAGGTCATAGTAGTCCTTTTGCTATGCACCCTGGTAGTACTAAGATGTATCGTGATCTTCGTGATGAGTACTATTGGGTGGGTTTGAAGAAGGATGTTGCAGAGTTTTTGAGCAAGTGTTTGGTGTGTCAGCGAGTTAAGGCTGAACATCAGGTTCCTTCAGGGTTGTTGCAACCGTTGAAAATCCCTGAATGGAAGTGGGAGAGGGTTACCATGGATTTTGTATCTGGTTTACCTTTGTCTCCTTCGAAGAAGAATTCTGTTTGGGTGATTGTGGATCGCCTGACGAAGTGTGCGCATTTCTTGCCTGTGCATACTACGTTTTCTTTGGATAAGCTGGCAGAGCTGTACATTGCTGAGATTGTGCGGATGCATGGTGTGCCTAAGTCGATTGTGTCGGATAGGGATCCGAGGTTCACATCGCGTTTCTGGCAGTGTTTGCATCAAGCTCTGGGTACAAGGTTGCATTTCAGTACATCCTATCATCCTCAGTCGGATGGTCAGTCTGAGCGGGTTATTCAGATCTTGGAGGATATGTTGAGGTACTGCGTGATTGAGTTCCAAGGTTCTTGGGAGAAGCATCTGCCTTTGGTTGAGTTCGCTTATAACAATAGTTATCAGGCGAGAGTATACAGATGGCACCTTATGAGGCTTTGTACGGGAGGAAGTGTAGGACTCCTCTTTGTTGGGCTGAAACTGGTCAAAAGTTGGTTTCGATGCCGGCTTTGTTGAAAGGGACCACCGAGAAGGTGAAGCTCATTTGTGAGCGGTTGAAGGCAGCCTCTGATCGGCAAAAGTCTTACGCGGATTTGAAGCGTAAGGAGATAGAGTATGCGGTGGGTGACCGTGTGTTCTTGAAGGTTTCGCCTTGGAAGAAGGTGATGAGGTTTGGCCGGAAGGGTAAGTTGAGCCCTAGGTACATTGGACCTTACGAGGTGGCTGAGCGTGTAGGTCCTGTTGCGTATCGGTTGGGGTTACCTCAAGAGTTGGAGAAGATTCATGATGTGTTCCATGTTTCTATGCTCCGGAAGTATAGATATGATCCTTCGCATGTGATGCCTGTGGAGGAAGTGGTTTTGAATCCGGATTTGACCTATGATGAGGAACCGGTGAAGGTTCTGGATTCAGATAGCAAGGTTCTTCGTGGCAAGACCATTGAGTTGGTGAAGGTGCTGTGGAAGCATCGAGGTGTTGAGGAAGCCACGTGGGAGCGGAAGGAAGACATGCTGAAGTAGTTTCCTTATCTCTTTCCTTCAGGTAAATTTCGAGGACGAAATTTCTTAAGGGGGGAGAGTTGTAACGCCCCGGTTTTGGGCTTAGGAGTTTTGGGCGTTGACCGGTTTGGTCAAAGTGCTGTTCGAATCTAAAAAGGTGAAATTAGGAAAGCCTAGTTCGGGTTGCATTAAAAATATGGAAAAATGTTCTAAAATCATCTTTTAATATAATTAAGTGAACTGTGAAATCAATTTTGGAAAATGAGTTTTGGAAGGGTGACATTTTTGCTAGTGACCAAAATGTAATTTTTGAAAGTTTGGTGACTGTTTTATAAAGGGTTGAAACTTTGAATCTTTAAGGAGCTATTATTCCAAAAATAGTTTCTCCAGATTTTTCTAAGATATTTTAAGGATTTATTCTGATTTTAAAACATATCAAAAGTGGAGGGAAAGCCATTTTGGCTATTTTGATAACTAACTTCCTATTTTCCTTTCTCTCATTTTCTCTCAACCCAAACACTTTCTTTCCAGAGAATTGTTTCTGATTTTCTCACCTAAATCCCTCCTTTCAACTCTCTTTTGATTCCTAATCAACATATCTACAAAACCTCATCATTTGCTACTTGATTCATCAAGGTTTTTGATTCCAAAAAGAGGAGAAACTCAAGTTTGGAGGTAAGAACGTCCTTCTCCTCTAAACTATCAGTTCTTTACTGAAATTCCTAAGTTTTCAATCCTTAATTGATGTTTTATTAAAGGCTTTTGAGTTGTGAATTGGATCTTGGCTTATAATGCAAGATTTGGTGATTTTTTATGATTTTCGTTTGATCTGTTAAATCTGTGATTTGAGATGTGTTTTTGATGTTATTTGGACTCTAAATTGATAAGGAATTGAGTTTTGATTAATGCAATCCCGGATAGGTTGAGTTTCCTAAGTTTAGCTTGTGATTCTTGATTGTTTTTTAGGTGATCTTGTGGATCTGATGTTGCTGGAGGTATAAGGATGTTAATAGGTTCTTTTTAGATGTTAAATGATGTTAAAAGATGTTTGGTTTTGATGGTTTGTGGCTGGGCTTTGTTGAGAAGTGGTTTGGATGCATTTTCGGTTGTGTTTGGTGGCCGAAAATGGAGGTTGAATGAGAGCAGCGAGTTTAGGTGCTTTCATTGAAGCAATTAATGCATGATGATGCATTAATCCTCTGCTTTGATGTGTTAAAACAGGGGAGGCATCTTTGGATCCAAGAGTTGTTGATCCGGAAGCTTGTTTTGGTGCTTCGGCAAGAGGCGAAGTGGAATCGGTGAGTGAAATTGGGTTTTCGGCTTTGAAACCAATGTCTTGGGAGCTTAGTTTAAGTCTAAACAACTTTGCTAAGCTCAAGTGTAAGTTTTCGGAAATACTCTCTAGTGGTGGCCATGATTTGATTGTTGTGCAATGTGGTTTATTGCATGTTTTAAACTCTGTTTTGAAAGCATGATTTAGCATGGTTAATGCTGTTTTTGTAAGCCATATGTTGAAGGAAGCTCAAGGTAAGAGTTCCTTGTTTTTGAACATTGATTAAATGTGGTTTGATGCTTTTAAATGCATGATGAATATGGCTTGGTTTAATGCTTTAAAACAATGGACTATTGTTGATAATGATGTATATTGGCAAGTGATGTTTTGAAAAGGTTAAGGTCACTAAGGTGGTTAAAAGTCCTTGAGTGAGCCTTGTTTACTTAAGAACATCAAGGTGGTTAAAAGTCCTTGGATGATTCTTGCTACGGACACAAAGGTGGTTAAAAGTCCTTGTGTGATCCTTTCCATGGTGTTTAAAAGTCCATGGGGCCATGGTGTTTAAAAGTCCATGGGCCCAAGGTGTTTAAAAGTCCTTGGGGCCAAGGTGTTTAAAAGTCCTTGAGGTGAAACTTGATACGGACACAAAGGTGGTTAAAAGTCCTTGTGTGGTCCATTCCATGGTGGTTAAAAGTCCATGGGGCCAAGGTGTTTAAAAGTCCTTGGGGCCAAGGTGTTTAAAAGTCCTTGGGGAGAAAGTTGATGAACTTGTTTTTAAAGAAATGGAATTTATCACTTGTGGCCAATATGACATGTTATGATATGAAGCATGAGATGCTTGTTTAAAGTATGCTTTTGAGCATGTGTAAATGTTGATTTGAAGCATGATTTATAAAGTGTTTTATAATGCATTATTGAATGGTTTTATTGAGCATTCCTCACTAAGCTTTTGCTTACGCTCTCTTTCGTTTTCTTAAATCAATAATGCAGAACATTAGAGTACTTTGAGGGCAGCAAGGAGGGCAAGCATTCAAGTGAAAGTAAAGCTCAAAGTATGGAGGTTTTATTAAGTACATTTTAGCTTTTGGTAATTTGGCAATGGGGGACCTATGTGTATGTTTTGGGAGAGGTTTTGAACTCCCTAAGTATGTTGAATGTTGTTGAGAATGTTGGTTTTTGAATTTGGCCTTTGCATGCTTGAAATGGAAGTTTATGCTTGAATGGTTTGCTTGTGTAGGAAGCATGCCTATAGATTTGGGGCTTTTCATATATGATGTTATTTTGTTGATTTGTTGATGCATGTAAGTCTCATATATGTTGAATTTCATGTTGGTAAAGTTTGGTGGTAATTGGAGCGTGAATGGATGTTTAATTGCATGTTTAAGTATGCATTTTGGGGCAATCTGTGCAGGGTGTTTCGGAACAGTACCTACCGTTTCGGAACGGGTGCCTTAAACAAGCCTAGGCATCCGAAACGGGAGGGACCGTTCCGAAACGGTTTGGCTACTGCCAGCCCGTGTTCCGGTACGCGTTGCGGAACGGCCCGTGTTTCGAAACGGGCTCTGCCTGTTCCGGAACGGGTGACCGTTGGGGGCTGACATTGGCAGTTAAATGTTTTGAATTGTTTGCGTTTTGGTCCTGAATCTTGTTTGAGCAATTGTATGAGTTCGGGAAGTCTTTTTTAGCTGAAATTTCACAGAGAAGCATGAAATCTGACTAATTTCAAGTTGGTAACTTTAATTTGGGTGAAGTCCTCCTATTTATCAGAAATTACAATTTGGTCCCTTAAGTTGTAATTTGTTCAATTGGGTCCTTGTTTGATCTCTGATGCTTGTGATCTTTGAATATGTTGTTGAGTGATCACAATTAGGGTTAATGTGCATCTAGACAAGATTAAAAAGAAAAAAAGGTCGTTAATCAAGGTTGACTTTCGGGTTGACTTTGGTTTTCCCCGTGTGACTTTCTTAATTCGGGTCAACCGTCTAGGCCGGGTTAAGGGGGTTACACTACCAGAGGTTTGTGGATGGATTTTCAAGGATTGCTGCTCCTTTGACGAAGTTGTTGCAAAAGGATGTCAAGTATGAGTGGACAGAAGCAAGGCAACAAGCTTTTGAGAAGCTTAAGACAGCTTTGACGCAAGCTCCTATCTTGGTTCAGCCTGAATTAGTGAAAGAGTTTGTGGTGTACAACGACGCATCTTATGTTGGTTTGGGGTGTGTGCTAATGCAAGAGGGTAAGGTGGTGGCTTATGCATCGCGCCAGTTGAAGGTGCATGAGCGCAATTATCCTACGCATGATATTGAGTTAGCTGCAGTGGTTTTTGCATTGAAGATTTGGAGACATTACATGTATGGTGAGAAGTGTATTGTGTACACAAATCACAAAAGTTTGAAGTACCTGATGTCTCAAAAAGAGTTGAATCTTAGGCAACGATGTTGGGTGGAGTTGCTTAAAGATTACGATTTGACGATTGAGTACCATCTGGGAAGAGCTAATGTTGTAGCGGATGCCTTGAGTAGAAAGGTGGCAGTGGAGTTAAGGGCTATGTTTGCCAGCCTGAGTATTTCACAAGATGGAGGACTTGTGGCTGAATTGCAAGTGAAACCATCTTTGGTTCAGTTGATAAAGGATAAGCAGTTATTGGATGATTCTTGGGTGCCACATGTTCAGGATATTGCTGAGGATAGACCATCGGATTTCTACTTTAATGATGATGGAGTTCTATGTTTTGGAAGTCGGATGGTAGTGCTGAGTGATGCGGAGTTGAGGCATACTATTCTGACTGAAGCTCATAGTAGTCCTTTTGCTATGCACCCTGGTAGTACAAAGATGTATCGTGATCTTAAGGATGAGTTCTATTGGGTGGGATTGAAGAAAGACGTTGCGGAGTACGTGAGTAAGTGCATGGTTTGTCAACGGGTTAAGGCTGAGCATCAGTTTCCTTCAGGGTTGTTGCAACCATTGAGGATTCCTGAGTGGAAGTGGGAAAGGATTACCATGGACTTTGTGTCTGGTTTGCCTTTGTCGCCATCGAAAAAGAATTCGGTGTGGGTGATTGTGGATCACCTTACGAACTGTGCGCATTTCTTACCTGTGCATACTACGTATACCTTGGATAAGCTTGCAGAGTTGTATATTGATGAGATTGTGCGACTGCATGGTGTGCCGAAGTCTATAGTGTCGGATAGGGATCCGAGGTTTACATTGCGTTTTTGGGAGTGTTTGCATCAAGCTTTGGGTACACGGTTGAATTTAAGTACTTCTTATCATCCACAGTCGGATGGACAGTCTGAGCGTGTTATCCAAATGCTTGAGGATATGTTGAGGTGTTGTGTGATTGAGTTTCAAGGTTCTTGGGAGAAGCATTTGCCTTTGGTGGAGTTTGCTTATAACAATAGCTACCAGGCAAGTATTCAAATGGCACCTTATGAAGCCTTGTACGAGAGGAAATGTAGAACTCCTCTTTGTTGGGCTGAAACAGGTCAGAAGTTGGTTTCAATGCCGGCTTTATTGAAGGGAACCACCGAGAAGGTGAAGCTCTTTTGTGAGCGATTGAAGGCTGCTTCTGATCGACAAAAGTCTTATGCGGATTTGAAGCATAAGGAGATTGAGTTTGCGGTAGGTGACCGTGTGTTCTTGAAGGTTTCGCCTTGGAAGAAGGTGATGAGGTTTGGCTGGAAGGGTAAGTTGAGCCCTAGGTATATTGGACCATACGAGGTGATTGAACGTGTGGGTCCTGTTGCGTACAAGTTGAGGTTACCGCAAGAGTTGGAAAATATACATGATGTGTTTCATGTCTCTATGCTTCGGAGGTATAGATCGGATCCTTCGCATGTTATGCCTGTGGAGGAAGTGGAGTTGAATCCAGACTTGACCTATGATGAGGAGCCGGTTGAAATTCTGGATTCAGACAGTAAAGTTCTTCGAGGCAAGACCATTGAATTGGTTAAGGTGTTGTGGAAGCATCGTGGTGTTGAGGAAGCCACGTGGGAAAGAAAGGACGACATAAAGAAGCAGTTTCCGTACCATTTTCCTCTAGGTAAATTTCGAGGACAAAATTTCTTAAGGGGGGAGAGTTGTAACACCCCAATTTTGGGCTTAGAAGTTTAGGGTTTGGTCGAACCGGTTTGAGAAACGGTTCGAATATAAAAGGAGGTTTTAGGGAAAGGCCTAATTCGGGATGCTTTAAAAATATGGAAAAATATCTAAAAATCCTCTTTTAATATATATAAGAGAGTGGTGAAATCAATTTTACAAAATAAGGTTTGGAAATATTACATTTCAGTGTAGTGACCAAAATGCGATTTTTGAAAAGTTTAGTGGTGATTGTTTTGTAAAGGATTGGAACTTTGAATCTTTAAGGAGCTAATTACCCAAAATGTTTTTCTCCAGATTTTTCTTTAATTTGGGTGATTTAATTAATGTTTTAATTAAATGAAATAAGATGGAAACTACATTTAGATTCTCAGAACTACCTTTTCCAAATATTCTCTCATTTCTTTTTCTCTCAAAATCCCATCATCCAAACACATTTTCTCCAGCAAAAATCACTTTGATCTTCACCTCATTTGATGAGATTTCCATCACTCATTGTTGCATAATCAATCTAGCAACAAAACCTTTTGATTTCCACATTAAATTTTCAAGGAATTTAGCCCAAATCAAGGAGAAATCACCATTTAGAGGTAAGATTGTCCTTCTCCTCTAAATACTCAGTTCTTTACTGAAATTCCCAAGTTGCCAATCCCTAATTTAAGTTTTATAAATGGTTTTAATGTTAGAAACTTGATTTTGGCTTAAAACTCAAGATTTGGAAGAAATCTTGAAGAATTTCGTTGAGTTTAATTGGGCTCTGTTTTGAGGTGGTTCTTTAATATATTTTGATTATCAAATGATGTTAGAAATGAGGTTTTATCAATGCAATCTCGAATATGTTGTGTTCCCTAAGTTTTTGCTCAAGAAAATGGTGGTTTTGAGGTGTTTTTGGTGTTCTGTTATAGCTGGAGGTATAAGGACGAGTTTAGGTTTATTTTGGATGTTATTTGATGTTTAGAAATGGTTAGAAGTGATGGATCTTTGCTGGGTTAAGTTTTGGAAGAGTTTGGAGGTGATTTCGGTTGTGTTTAGTAGCCGAAATGTTGATTTTAGGTAGAGCAGCGAGTTTATGTGTGTTGGCTGAAGATTTCAATGCATGGTGATGCATTAATCCTCTGCTTTGATGTGTTTAAAACATGGGAGACATCTTCGGACACTTTTGGAGTTGATCCAGAGGCTTTATTGGCGTTTCGGCCAGCTAGCGAAACGAAATTGGTGAGTGGAGTTGGGTTTCCAGCTTTGAAACGATTAATTGAAGGTTTTGGGAGCTTAGTTTAAGTCTAAAAAACTTAGCTAAGCTAAAGAGTAAGTTTTCGGAAAAACTCCCTCGGATGTGCTATGATGTGGATTGATGCATTGGTTATAAATTGCATGTTTAAATTCTGTTTTGAAAGCATGGTTTAGCATTGTTAATGCTTGTTTTGAAAGCCATGTGTTGAAGGATGCTCAAGGTAAGAGATCCTTGGTTTGAAATGTTATATTTTGGTAATGATGCATGGAGATGCATGATGTTTAATGGCTTTGATTAATGCTTTAAAAAAGTGAAATGATGATGGTATTTGATGTATATTGGCAAGTGATGAATTGGTTTTAAAGTACTTGAATCGGATATAGTTAGCCGACTATAGGATTGGGTGCACCGTAAGTAAAGTCGCCTTGGATGTGGAGGGGTTGTGATTGTACCGTAAACTCCATCCAAGTACCCTAACGAGTAAGGTAAGATCACAACGGTGGTTGAAAGTCCGTGTGTGGATCTTGTGTTGTGTGTCCCGTACTCTCGTTAGTGGAATTATACAACTACCGATGAGTGATGTTGAGGGGTTGTGATTGTACCGTTAAACTTAATCACGGGTGTTGAGAGGTTGTGATTGTACTGATAAACTCCACCTTGTTAAGCCGGTAGTGTGTATGAAGCGTGTGGGACAACGCTTGTAATCCGCGTATCCGATTGTGTTTTTAGTTTGCAAATGGTTATGAATTATCGCTTGAAAGCCAATATGATGTATTGAATGTAATGAAGCATGAGATGCTTGTAAAGTATGCAAGGTTGCTTGAAAAGAGATGAGCATGTGTTTTAAAAAGCTTTGTTGAAAGTGTTTTCTAAAAATGCATTATTGTGTTGTTTTCTTTAGAGCATGCCTCACTAAGCATTTGTGCTTACGCTCTCTCTTGTACCAATAATGCAGATAATTGAAGCGTTTAAGGGCAACAAGGAAGCCAAGAGTGTCCAAGGGAAACCAAGCTCATGTATGGTGATGTTTTCATACACTATTAGTTTTGGTAATTTGGCAATGGGAACCTAAGATGTGTTTTGGGAGATGTGTTGAACTCCCTAGGTTGTGGCATGTTGCTTTTGATGGTTTGAATTTGTAAATGGCCTTTTAAAGCTTGTTTTGGAGTTTGGTTGATTGCTTGGTTTTGGATAATAGGAAGCATGCCTATAGACATGTGAAATTTCATGTTTGATGATATGAATGTGTTTAGGAGTTACAAACATGCTCCATTTATGTATGATGATTTGTTGGTATGACTAGGAAGTCATTAGGTAGTGTTTGAATGGATTTATGTATGAAAAACCAGCAATATCTGCAGCTTCTGGGCAAACCGTATCGGAACACTCACTGGCGTTTTGAAACGTGGGCCTGTAATGGCCTTCGTGTTTCGGAACGGCTGGAGGCTGTTCCGAAACGTTTTGGCTACTGGAATGCCCTGTTTCGGAACCAGTCTCGGAACCAACCCGTGTTTCGGAACGGTCAATGCCGTTTCGAAACAGTTGACCATTAGGCACTAATTTGAATGATGTTGAAGTTTGTAAGCTTTACGTTTTAGTCCCGAAAGTCGAGTTTGCAATTGTATGAGTTCGAGATGTCCAATTAAGGTGAAATTTGACAGGAAAGCATGTAATATGACTAATTTCATATTGGTATCTTTAAAATCAATTATGACCTTCTAATTTACAGAATTTACGTTTTGGTCCCTAACATTTGTATATTGTGCAATTGAGTCCCTTTCTGAAATCTGATCGTTGTGCTTACATATATATGTTTCTCGAGTGTTCACCTAGGGTTAACATGTATCTAGACAAGATTAAAAAAGAAAAAAGGGTCATTAATCAAGGTTGACTTTCGGGTTGACTTTGATTTTCCCCGTGTAACCTCCGTAGTTCGGGTCAACTGTCTAGGCCGGGCTAAGGGGGTTACAGGTTTTGAGGGAGATAAAATTTGAAAAATATTTTATAATCTTAAAATAATGTTTTGAAGGTTTTGGAGAGTTCAATTTGATAAAATTAGACTGATTTAATTAGTATTTTGAAAACGATGACTAAATTATAAAAATTGCAAAATGATTTTTAATGAATAAATTGAAGAGGGTCAAAACTTAGAATCTTTAGGGAGCTATTAAACCATGGTGTTATCAGCCTTTCCCTTGATTTTGTGTTTTAAATGATTTAATTAATTTGTTTAATAAATGGGTTTCTCGAGTGTTCACCTAGGGTTAACATGTATCTAGACAAGATTAAAAAAGAAAAAAGGGTCATTAATCAAGGTTGACTTTCGGGTTGACTTTGATTTTCCCCGTGTAACCTCCGTAGTTCGGGTCAACTGTCTAGGCCGGGCTAAGGGGGTTACAGGTTTTGAGGGAGATAAAATTTGAAAAATATTTTATAATCTTAAAATAATGTTTTGAAGGTTTTGGAGAGTTCAATTTGATAAAATTAGACTGATTTAATTAGTATTTTGAAAACGATGACTAAATTATAAAAATTGCAAAATGATTTTTAATGAATAAATTGAAGAGGGTCAAAACTTAGAATCTTTAGGGAGCTATTAAACCATGGTGTTATCAGCCTTTCCCTTGATTTTGTGTTTTAAATGATTTAATTAATTTGTTTAATAAATGGGTTTTATTAAAAGAGATTTTAAAAGGCTAAAACATTTTCTTACGTAACTACTTTTCTCTCAACTTTCCCATCATCCAAACTATCTTTTCATCACTAAAATCTCCAGATTTTTTTTATCTATTTTCATCCACTTTTGATTTCTAAATGATTCTCATGGATTTCTACATCAACTAGCTATGAATTTCTTGAAGGGTTTCATCTAAATCATTACAATCAAGGGGAAAAGCTTGTGTTAGAGGTGATATTTTTTCTCTCCTCTAATCAAGGTTCTTTAATGAAATTCCCAAGTCTTTGGCTCTCTAATTTTGTTTATTAATAAAGATTTATAATTTATTTGATGAAAATGGTGAGATCAAGCTTTTAAAGATGATTTTCGAAATGGTACTGTTTTGACTGATTTGAGATTGATTTTAATCATGTTTTGGATGTTAAATGATTTTGAAATAAAGGTTTTATAATAATAATCCTGAAATGAGTTGGATCTCTAGTTGTTCGATTTCTAGATTTGGGGTTTTATGGAGATAATAAGGTTTTGGTGTTGCTGGAGGTATAAGGATGAAATTAGATTGTTTTTTATGTTAATTGATGATTAAAAGTAGATGGAAGTGTTAGTTTTTGGCTGGTTTGAGTTTGTAGAGTAATCAAAGGTGTTTTCAGTTGTTTCAGATAGGTGTTTTGGTGTTTTTGGGCAGTGGAGCGTGGTGGCTTTGATTGCTGGTGTTTTTAGTGCATTGAGATGCATTAAACCTCTGTTCTTTTGTGGTATAAACATGGGAGAATGTATCGGAAGAAATTAGTAAAGTTTTGGGAGCTTTAGAAGCTTGATTACGCTTCGGCAAACCAAGCGAGGCGTTGTTGGTGAGTGGAATTGGTTTTAAAACCTTTCAAAGACTTGAAAACAAGGTTTGGGGGTTTATATTGAGTTTGAAACACTAATCTAAGCCTAGAAGTAAGTTTGAGATGATTTGCTCTCGTTTCTCGGTTTTTATCCCATTGATTTTTATGAGCATGCTCATATTTTGAAGATAGATGCTAACCTACTATTTTATGCATATTTTGAGAAACTATTGATGACTTATATGATCCCATGAGATAGAATTATGATTTTGAACAGATAGAACTTGTTGAGAAAATGTTATGCATTGTTTACGCTTTTGAAATGGGATGAGATAGATTTATGTTATGCATTGAAAAACAGTAGGTAAATGATGTTTAAAATGAGTATATTGACATGAGATGAGATAATTATTACCGAATATAATTGGTCGACCAATAGGATGAGAAGTGCACTATAATATACAAAATTCGTACGTGCTCTTTGGTTTGAGCAATATGGGTAGTGCCATCCCGTTCCAAAGTGAGAGTGTGGTGATGAGAGATTCCACCACGTTAGGTCTTGATGATAAGAGATTCCATCAAGCTTTGTGATGATGAGAGATACCACCATGAGAGTTCGGTGATGTGAGATTCCACCGATGTAGGACTTGACGATGTGAAATTCCATCAAGCTATATGCATATTCGAGTAATGTTTCTAAAATGTCAATATATGTCTAGATCTATGTGTTTTGATATAATAATTGAAAATTTGATTTAAACTAAATTGAAAAGATTTTAAAATGTTTTGAAAGTCCAAACAACTTGAAAATATGTTTAAAGGTTTTTAAAAGGCTTTGGAACAATTTAAAAGTAGCCAAACCCATAAATTTAATGTTACTGTATTGATACAGTTCATGCCATATTGATACACCTTAGGGTTTCAGCTACAGGGAAATTCCAGTAGCCAAAACTCGTACCGATACACCTTTGCCGTATTGATACGGTGTGCTTTAAAATACCCAACGGCTAGATCGCGTACCAATACGGTTGTATCACGTACCGATACGCTCAACTACCTCCAATGGTCAATTTCCCAATGGTCTTTTAAATTACAGGACCGTATCGATACACTTATCATGTGTATCGATACGCATCAGCTGGAAGTACTCAACGGCTAATTCCAAAAAGGGACTGTATCGATACAGACATCCGAGTATCGATACGCTAAGCTGGAGAATTGCATTTATAGTGGGAAATAAAGGCTCCAACGGCTCCAATTCATCTCAACGTTCCTTAACGGCTACAAACTGAATTGGGAGTATAAAAGGGACCTCTAAGCATCAAGAGAAGACTAATGCTTCAATTGTCAACAACTATATGATGAGAAATTTGTCTTAGGGCTTTAATTATTTATTCTTTGTATAGACAACACTTGTGAGCCAAAATTGTCATATTTGCTCAAGTGTTTAGGTTTGGGTGAGAGCTTAAAGAGTGCAAAAAATACCTTGTGAGAGGATTTTTATTTTTCTTATTTTATTTCTCTTGTAAAGAGTGTTTGGTTATTCTTTACGTAGAAAGATTAACCGTTTGTAAGGGTTTCCTCCTAAGCCTAGAAAATGGGACGAATCAATTAGTGAATTGGTTGGAATGTCCTTAGTGGGAGCTCAGGTAGTAGATGTAGGTGCTTGTTCAAAGCCCGAACCACTATAAATTCATCGTGTCATTCATTTTTGGCTTCCACAAATCAATCACCCAAAAATCCAACTTCTTCACCACATGGCAATCCATTTTGGTTGAAGGAAATCGAGCTTATCAAGCCTAACAATATGAGATTCACATGTACCTTCATTATAAATGATTTTATGCATTGTGTTTTGCATATGAGAACATGATTTGAGAAATGCCTTTGAGAAACAAGCATGTTTAGTTTTGCTTTGAGATTACGCATTTGTGTTAATGCATGAGATAGATGGTACATGTGGTTTTGATGATGTAGTTTTGCTTTGAAAATGATATCAAGCATGAGATAGATTGAGAAATGGATTTAAAATGAATTGTTGTTGTTGGTTTGTTTTGAGCATCCCTCACTAGGCCTTTTTGCTTACGCTCTCTTTTCCAACAATGCAAAAAATTAGCATCATTGGGGCAGCGAAGAAGCAGGAAGAGAACCAAAGAGTCAGACTTAGCTCAAGTATGGTTTTATGTTTGCTTATTAGTAATAATCGACAATGGGAGGATGCCTTTATGTTTAGGGAGTGTGTGTTTTGAAACTCCCTGATTTGAGGCAAGTTTGTGTTACCTTTAATGACTTGTAAATGGCCTTTACTTGTTGGTATTTGCTTTGATTTGAGTTCTGACTCTTGAGTGTCTATTTTTCATAGGTTGCGTGCCTATAGATTTCCTTAATGTGTATTTCCATGCTATGTTGTTGAAATTGCCATGCATGGTTGAGGTTTGATGTTTAGATAAGTTGTATGCATGTTGGAAGCATGTTGGAATGAGTTTGAATGGATTAAAGTATGAAAAACCAGCAAAAAGTGTTATTAAAGGCCCACGTGTTTCGGTACACCTATGCATGTACCGAAGCAGTGTGTCTGAAATGGCTTAGAGGTTTCGAAATGGGGAAGGGGTTTCGATACGTTTTGTTACTGGAATCTCGTGTTCCGAAACACATTGAGGCTTTTTCGATACAGGCTCGAGCTTCGAAACGCTTGACCCGGTTCTAATACAAGTGTTTCGATATAGGGCAACTTGTACCGAAACACCAAGTTGTTAAGTTGGTTATTGGAATCTTTTGAAGTTCTGCTTCTTTATGTTTTGGTTCTTAAATGTTGTGGATGCAATTAATTGAGCTTGGATGATTGTTTTGAGCTGAGATTTGACTGAGAAGCATTTAATGTGACTAATTAAAGGTTGGTATGCAATTACAAAATGGTCCATAAAATCTGTTTGTATGCAATAAAGCCCGTAATCATTGTCTGTTTGAGTTGCAAATTGTTCCGCTGCGAAGTTTGACACATAGGATAATAATGAGCATCTAAAGAAGATAAAATAAAAAATTATGGTCGTTTATTGGAGTAAACTTTTCGGTTTACTTTAATATTCCCCGTGTGACCCGTTCGGTTCGGTCTTTCGTCCAGACCGGGTCGAGGGGGCTACATTTTAAGCTCAAAATCTTTGATTTTGCTTCAATTTCTAAATTGGTTTTTAAAAGCAAATCATTTTCAATTTTCAATTTTGAAATCAACTTTTTGTTTTTCGAAAATAAAGCCTTGAATTCAAAAACCAATTCATCATAAGCTTATTGTAACTCATAAAATGAATAAGAATTTGAACTAGATGAGTTAGAAGTTACCTTACTCTCTTGGAGGGCCATAAGGCATAGATGGGCTACTCCATCTTCATCAGTGGAGTCTTCATCACTCCATGTAGCCACAAGCGCCTTCTTTGAATATGGTCCCATTTTATTGAAGCGAGGGAAATCGTGTTTGGTGTGCCTCGTCTCCTTGCATTCATGACTCTTTTGGGGATCCTTCATCTTCTTCTTCGATCCATGCTTGGATTTTTTTCCATTTCGCTCTTCATGAACCAGGTGAACTTCTTGAAGAGATGAACCATCTCTTAATTTTCACTTTCCTCCTCACTTGATTCTTCATGTTGGCATGTGGAGGATGGAAGAGCAATGACATTCACATCAATGCCTTGCTCTTTGATCTTCTTCTCCTTCTCCCTCTTCAAGGGTTGAGACATCATCTCTTGGGTGAGAAAAGATCCAACGAGCTCGTCAAGCTTGGCTCCTTCAAGTTCTTTGCTTCTACAATGACCGTCTTTGTGGGCTCCCATGATTCGGGAAGTGAGTAAATCAACTTCCAAACAAATTTGTCTTCTGAAATCTCCTCTCCAAAACCTTTGAGTTGGTTGACGATTGTGGAGAAATGATCGAACATCCTCTTGATGTCTTCATCTGGTTCCATCATGAAGTTTTCATATTCGAGGTTGAGTAGACCAATCTTTGTCTCCTTCACCTCGTTTGTCCCAAACCTCCTTGGCATCTTCACAAGAAGAAACTTTTGCGTATTCATAGAGGCCCAATGCACACATTAGAATGTGAAAGGCTTTGCAATTTAGCCCCATCTACTTCTTGTCATCCGCACTCCAATCTTGCCTTCTTCGTTGTGGCATGAACGGTTCGTCTTCAACAATGACCCAAAGACGGTAGTCTTTGCCCTTGATTAAGTACATCATCCTATTCTTCCATTAGACATAATGTTCACCGTTGAAGAATGGTGGCTTGTCGATTGATTGCGCAATGAACACGGTTGATTGTTTTTTGATCGAGCTTGTCGAATCTTCTCAATAGGATGTTAATCCATCTCGATTGAGTCTCGCTTTTATACCAATTGTTAGGCTCCATATCCTTCAACCGAATTGGTTACCAAGTGTGGAGAAGATTGATTTTTGGTTGTTTGTGGTGGAAGCTAAAATTAAAAGAATTTGGACAAGGATTTAAAGTGGTTCGGCTTTCTAACCAAAGTCTACATCCACAATCTTAGCTTCCCACTAAGGATTTCCCAAATTCACTTGTAACCTCCTTAGCCCGGCCTAGACGGTTGACCCGAACTACGAAGATTACACGAGGAAAACCAAAGTCAACCCGAAAGTCAACCTTGATTAACGACCCTTTTTTTCTTTTTAAACTTGTCTAGATGCATATTAACCCTAAGCGTACTCTTGAGAAACACATACGTGAAAATCACAGCGATCAAATTATAATAAAGGACTCAATTGCACAAATCACAGATATTAGGGACCAAAATATAAATTCTAGAAATTTGAAGGTCTTAACTGATTTTTAAGTTACCAACATTAAATTAGTCATATTAAATGCTTCCCTGTCAATTTTCACCTTAATTGACATCTCGAACTCATGCAATTGAAAATACAAATTACAGGACTAAAACGTAAAGCTTACAAACCTTAAAACCATTCAAATCAGTGCCCAACGGTCTCCTGTTTTGAAACGGGGTTGACCGTTCCGAAACACGGGTTCGTTTCGAGACTTGTTTCGAAACAAGGCCTTCCAGTGGCCAAACCGTTTCGATACGATCACCAGCCGTTTCGAAACACCAAGGCCATTACAAGCCCCCGTTTCAAAATGCCTGTGAGTGTATCAATACAGGTTGCCCAGAAGCTGCAGAATTTTCTGGTTTAACATGCATTTAACCACTCTAAAACATTCTAATGACTTCCTAATCATGCCAACAAGTCATCATGCATATAAGGTACATGTTTGCAACATCAAAACACATCCATGGCATCAATCAAGGAAATCCACAAGTCTATAGGCATGCATCCTAGTATCCAAAACCAACCAACCATCAAAACACCAAAACAAGCATCCAAATGGCCATTTACAAATCCAAATCATCAAAGGCATCATGCCACAACTAGGGAGTCCAAAACATCTCCCAAAACACAACCTAGGTTCCCATTGCCAAAATATCAAAAACTAATAGTGTTGTGAAAACATCACCATACATGAGCTTAGCTTTCCCTTAGATTCTTAGCCTACTTGTTGCCCTCAAATACTTTAATTATCTGCATTATTGGTTCAAGAGAGAGAGCGTAAGCACAATTGCTTAGTGAGACATGCTCTAAAGAAACAACACAATAATGCTTTTTATAAAACACTTTTAACAAAACTTTCACCACATAAACATCATTATTCATGCAACCTTGCATTCTTAATCAAGCATCTCATGCTTCATTAGAATCAACATGTCATATTGGCTTTCAAGTGATAATCCATAACCATTTGCAACACAAAACACAATCGGATACGCGGATTACAAGCGTTGTCCCATACAATTCATACACACTACCGAACACACAAGGTGGAGTTTACCGGTACAATCACAACCTCTCAACACCCGTGATGGAGTTTAACGGTACAATCACAACCCCTCAACATCACTCATCAGTAGTTGTATAACATCACTAACGAGAACACATGACACACAACACAAGATCCACACATGGACTTTTAACCACCATTGTGATCTTACCTTTCTCGTTAGTGTACTTGGATGGAGTTTACGGTACAATTATAACCCCTCAACATCCAAGGCGACTTTATTCACGGTGCACCCAATCCTATAGCCGGCTAACTATATCCGATTCAAGTACTTTAAAACCAACACATCACTTTCCAATATACATCATTTATCATCAACAATTCACTGTTTTAAAGCATTTAATCAAAGCCATTTATCAACATGCATCCCTATGCATCAAATCCACATTTACAACATATCAAACCAAGGATCTCTTACCTTGAGCATCCTTCAACATATGGCTTTCAAAACCAGCATTAACCATGCTAAAACATGCTTTCAAAACAGAATTTAAACATGCAATTTATCTACAAATGCATCGAACCACTCCATGGCTCATACAAGAGAGTTTTTCCGAAAAATTACTCTTGAGCTTAGTTAAGTTGCTTAGACTTAAACTAAGCTCCAAAAACCTTCAAACATTCGTTACAAAGCTGGAAATCCAACTTCACTCACCAATTCCGTTTCGCAAGATTGCCGAAACGCCGATCAAGCCTCCGGATCAACACCACAAGTATCGGAAGATGTATCCCCTGTTTTAAACACATCAAAGCAGAGGATTAATGCATCATCATGCATTAAAATCTTCAGCCATCACACCTAAACTCGCTGCTCTAACCAAATCTAACATTTCGGCTACCAAACACAACCGAAATCACCTTCAAACTCTTCCAAAACATAACCCAGCCAAGATCCATCACTTCTAACAATTTCTAAACATCAATTAACATAAAAAATGAACCTAAACTCGTCCTTATACCTCCAGCTATAATAGAACACCAAGATAACCCCAAAAACCACCATTTTCATAAGCAAAAACTTAGGAAATTCAACCTATTCGGGATTGCATTGATAAAACCTCATTTACACATCATTAGACATCCAAAATACATTTAATAATCATCTCAAAACAGAGCCCAAACAATCACCACGAAATTCTTGAAGATTTCTTCCAAATCTTGAGTTTTAAGCCAAAATCAAGTTCATATCATTAAAACCTTTTGTAAAACTTAATTTAAGGATTGATAACTTGAGAATTTCAGTAAAGAACTGAGTATTTAGAGGAGAAGAACAACCTTACCTCTAAATGTAGATTTCTCCTTGATTAGAGACAATTTTCTTGAAAATCCAATGAGCAAATCAAAAGGATTTGATGTAGAAAGGATTAGGAATTAATTGTTGATTGAATCCTCATCAATTGAATTGAAAACCAAAGGAAAAGATGCTGGAGAAAAGTGTTTGGATGAGGGAATTTTGAGAGAAAATGAGATGAGAAAGTTTTAAGAAAAGTTAGTTATGAAAATCTAAAAATTGGTTTTCTCGTTTTCATTTAATTAATTAAACATTAATTAAATCATTTAAATCTAAGAAAAATCTGGAGAAATCACTCTTGGGTAAATTAGCTCCTTAAAGATTCAAAGTTTCAATCCTTACAAAACAGTCACCACTGAACTTTTCAAAAATCGCATTTTAGTCACTATTTCAAAATGTTGCACTTCAAAACCTTATTTTGTAAAATTGACTTCGCCACTCTCTTATATATATTAAAAGAGGATTTTTAGATATTTTTCCATATTTTTAAAGCATCCCGAACTAGGCTTTCCCTAAAACCTCCTTTTATATTCGAACCAAAAATCAGACCAGTCCGGTTCAGACCCTAAACTTCTAAGCCCAAAATTGGGGTGTTACAACTCTCCCCCCCCCCTTAAGAAATTTCGTCCTCAAAATTTACCTGGAGGAAAGAGATACGTAAACTTCTTCTTCATGTCATCCTTCCTTTCCCACGTGGCTTCCTGAACACAACGATGCTTCCGCAACACCTTTACCAAATCAATGGTCTTGCCTCGAAGAACTTTACTGTCTGAATCCAGAATTTCCACCGGCTCCTCATCATAGGTTAAGTCTGGATTCAACTCCACTTCCTCCACAGGCATAACATGCGAAGGATCCGATCTATACCTTTGAAGCATAGAGACATGAAACACATCATGAATCTTTTCCAACTCTTGCGGTAACCTCAGCTTATACGCAACAGGACCCACACGTTCAATCACTTCGTATGGTCCAACGTACCTAAGGCTCAACTTACCCTTTCGGCCAAACCTCATCACCTTTCTCCAAGGTGAAACCTTCAAAAACACACGGTCACCTACCGCAAACTCAATCTTCTTACGCTTCAAATCCGCGTAAGACTTATGTCGATCAGAAGTTGCCTTCAAACGCTCACAAATGAGCTTCACCTTCTCGGTGGTTCCTTTCAACAAAGCTGGCATTGAAACCAACTTCTGACCTGTTTCAGCCCAACAAAGAGGAGTTCTGCATTTCCTCCCGTACAAGGCTTCATAAGGTGCCATTTGAATACTTGCATGATAGCTATTGTTATAAGCAAACTCCACCAAAGGCAAATGCTTCTCCCAAGAGCCTTGAAACTCAATCACACAGCACCTCAACATATCTTCCAGCACTTGGATAACACGCTCAGACTGTCCATCCGACTGTGGATGATAAGAAATACTAAAATTCAGCCGTGTACCCAAAGCTTGATGCAAACATTCCCAGAAACACGATGTAAACCTCGGATCTCTATCCGAAACAATAGACTTTGGCACACCATGCAGCCGCACAATCTCAGCAATGTACAGCTCTACAAGCTTGTCCAAAGTGTACGTAGTATGCACAGGTAAGAAATGAGCACACTTCGTAAGGCGATCCACAATCACCCACACTGAATTCTTCTTCGATGGCGACAAAGGCAAACCAGACACAAAGTCCATGGTAATCCTTTCCCACTTCCACTCAAGAATTCTCAACGGTTGCAACAACCCAGAAGGAAACTGATGCTCAGCCTTAACTCGCTGACAAACCATGCACTTACTCACATACTCAGCAACATCTTTCTTTAAACCCACCCAATAGTACTCATCTCGAAGATCATGATACATCTTAGTACTACAAGGGTGCATAGCAAAAGGACTACTATGAGCTTCAGTCAGAGTAACACGCCTCAACTCAGCATCATTCGACACTACTATCCGACTCCCAAAACATAGAACTCCATCATCATTAAAACAAAAATCCGATAGCCTATCCTCAACAATATCCTGAACATGTGGCACCAAGGAATCATCCAACAGCTGCTTATCCTTTATCAACTAAACCAAAGATGGTTTCACTTGCAATTCAGCCACAAAACCTCCATCTCGTGAAATACTCAAACTGGCAAACATAGCCCACAACTCCACTGCCACTTTTCTACTCAAAGCATCCGCTACCACATTAGCTTTTCTCAGATGGTACTCGATCGTCAGATCGTAATCTTTAAGCAACTCCACCCAACGTTGTTGCCTAAGATTCAACTCTTTCTGTGACATCAGATACTTCAAACTTTTGTGATCCGTGTACACAGTACATTTCTCACCATACAGGCAATGTCTCCAAATTTTCAAAGCAAAGACCACCGCAGCTAACTCAATGTCATGCGTAGGATAATTGCGCTCATGCACCTTCAACTGACGCGATGCATAAGCCACCACCTTACCCTCTTGCATCAACACACACCCCAAACCAACGTAGGACGCGTCACTGTACACCACAAACTCTTTTCCTGATTCAGGCTAAACCAAGATAGGAGCTTGCGTCAAAGCTGCCTTAAGCTTCTCAAAAGCCTGCTGTCTCGCTTCTGTCCACTCATACTTGACATCCTTCTGCAACAACTTTGTCAAAGGTGCAACAATCTTTGAAAATCCATCCACAAACCTACGGTAGTATCCTGCCAAACCAAGGAAACTATGGACTTCATGAACGGACTTAAGAGGCTTCCAATTAATCACTGCCTCAATCTTCCGAGGATCGACACGAATCCCCTCAGTTGAAACCACATGACCAAGGAACAAAACTTCCCTTAGCCAAAATCCACACTTACTCAGCTTAGCATAAAGCTGATTCTCCAACAAAGCCTGCAACACAATCCTCAAATGCCCATCATGCTCTTCCTCAGTACGAGAGTACACGAGAATATCATCAATGAACACCACAAAAAATTTATCCAAGTATTCATGGAACACTCTATTCATCATGTCCATAAAAGCGGCAGGAGCATTCGTCAAACCAAACGGCATCACAAGGAACTCATAATGCCCATACCTCGTTCTGGAGGCTGTTTTTGGCACATCCACATCCTTCACCTTCAACTGGTAATAACCTGACCTTAAGTCAATTTTAGAGAACACGGCCGTTCCCTGAAATTGATCAAAAATATCATCAATCCTCGGCAAAGGAGACCGATTTTTGATAGTCAACTTGTTCAGCTGACGATAGTCGATGCACATTCTCATAGTGTCATCCTTTTTCTTCACAAACAACACCGGTGTACTCCAAGGTGACACACTAGGCCGAATGAAACCACGATCAAGCAACTCCTGAAGTTGTGTCTTCAGCTCCTTCAAATCCTTAGGTGCCATTCGATAAGGAGTAATGGACACTAGAGTTATGTTTTCATACAGCTCAATTCCAAACTCCACCTCTCGATTAGGAGGCAAACCAGGTAACTCCTCCGGAAACACACCAGGAAACTCCCGCACAGTCCTAATATCTAGGACGCGCAACTCCTTAGAGCTAGGATTCATCATAAAGGCTAGGCAAGCCTCACAACCTTGCCTCAGCATTCGGCTTACTTCCAATGTAGACACCACATTGGCAAGAAACTTCACATTCTCGCCAACCACCACTACCTCATAATCATTAGCAAGCTTCAATGAAACTCGCTTGTTCTCAAAATCCACCACAGCTCGATGTTCAACAAGCCAATCCATACCAAGGATTACATCAAAACCATAGAATGGCAATTTCATGAGATCAACAAGAAAAACATGGTTTTGCACTACCAAAGGACATTTACTATACAATTTCCGTGTCACAACGGTCTCACCAAAGGAACTAGTCACACGCATACCAACATCCAAAGACTCAACAAGTAAACCAAGCAATTGAGGATGTTCACGCAATATGTATGAGTGTGTAGATCCAGAATCAATCAAGGAAAGTAATGACAAGTATTGCAAAGTAAAGGTACATGCGATCACATCCGTGTCATTTCTCCCCTCTCGCTGAGCATACACTCGAGCCTGGCCACCACCCTCAGGTTGGACAGCCACCACATGTGCCACATTCCTTCCACCATCATCTTTGCGCTGGAAGTTACCATGGCCGCGCCCACTACCTCTCTGTGGTGCAAAAACCCCAGGAGCACGTCCCTGACCACCACCGGCAAATAAATGACACTCCCTCCTCATGTGGTCTGCCGAACCACAATTCCAGCACGAATTACCGGTCACTGCAACAGGAGCCTGAACCTCCCTCGCCGCTCGAGGACAATCACGCCTCAAATGGCCACGCGATCCACACGTCCAGCACGTGTACTGATCAGCTCTCATCCTGTCTCCCTGAACAGGCACACCATGCCCTCCATTACCACGCCTAGCAGAAGACCGATACCTCTTATCTCGTCCTCTTTTGTTCCGTCCACCACCGGAACTATACTCAACAGCTCTTTTGCCCGAGCCAGAACTAACACCCCTGGAAGACAAACCCAGGTTCTGCTCAATGTCCTTTGCCCTACTCACTAGCACATCAAAATCAGTGTACTCAGCAGCAAGCATAAAGGTCTTTACGTCCGTCACCAAACCATATCGGAAACGCTCACACCTCTCCCGCTCATCCGGAATGAGCTCAAGTGCGTACTGACTAAGACGGACAAACTGGATCTCGTACTCAGCCACCGTCATGCTTCCTTGCACCAAAGACATGAATTCTCTTTTCTTCTCATCCAGGTATCGCTCACCTAGATACTTCTGCTTGAACGCATTCAGAAAGAATGTCCAAGTCACATCAACTTCCTCCATTCCGGAGACAGTGGTCGTCCACCAAGTATATGCATCATCATGTAACATCGATACTACACAACCTAACTTCTGCACATCATTGTAGTTCATTTGATCCAAAATTCTCTTGGTGCTTTCCAACCAAGATTCAGAACCCTTAGGAGATAAACCTCTGAACTCAGTCCCTCCCAGACTGCGAAGACGTTCCAAAGGTAATCTCGCGTTAGCATCACCCTGATGCACAACTCCATGAGCTCCATCTACTGCTGCTTGAAAGGCTTCAACAATAGCCTGAATCAAAACTGTCATGTAAGGAGCAACTTGCCCCTGCACACCATCAGGTCCAACGACCCCAACACCAGCATCAACACCAGCACCATCACCTCCACCACCACCACCATCGGGCGGTCCACCACCAGGAGGAGGAGGTATATCCACATCATTCTCAATGTTTTCCTCGTTCTCATTCTGAGCTATAGCTCTCGTATTCATCCTCATTTCTCTACGAGGTTCCATTTACTAGAAAAACAATGCACTGACACAAATGCAATAAACATAATTAGGCTCAACAAGGTAAGTAATCCAAGCACTCAAGCTCATTTTCCAAAAACAGTTGCTTTCATTAGTTTTGATATGGCAATGGGTTCCTCTAACATGTTTCAACATAGCATAGCATCATAATTGCAACATACTTTACAATTCACACAACACACTCTCATTTCAAAGACATATCATGCAATCACACATACATCACACACATAACCATTCCCGTTTACTCGAGAACTCAGCTCTGATACCACCAAATGTAACCCCCTTAGCCCGGCCTAGACGGTTGACCCGAACTACTAAGATTACACGGGGAAAACAAAAGTCAACCCGAAAGTCAACCTTGATTAACGACCTTTTTTTCTTTTTAAACTCGTCTAGATGCATATTAACCCTAAGCGTACTCTTGAGAAACACATACGTGAAAAACACAGCGATCAAATTATAAAAAATGACTCAATTGCACAAATCACAAATACTAGGGACCAAAATGTAAATTCTGGAAATTTGAAAGTCTTAACTAATTTTTAAATTACCAACATTAAATTAGTCATATTACATGCTTCCATGTCAAATTTCACCTTAATCGAACATCTCGAACTCATGCAATTGCAAATACAAATTTCAGGACTAAACGTAAAGCTTACAAACCTAAAAACCGTTCAAATAAGTGCCCAACGGTCTCCTGTTTCGAAACGGGGTTTACCGTTCCAAAACACGGGTTCGTTTCGAGACTTGTTTCGAAATAGGGCCTCCAGTGGCCAAACCTTTTCGATACGATCACCAGCCGTTTCGAAACACCAAGGCCATTACAAGCCCCCGTTTCGAAACGCCTGTGAGTGTATCGATACGGGTTGCCCAGAAGCTGCAGAATTTGCTGGTTTAACATGCATTTAACCACTCTAAAACATCCTAATGACTTCCTAATCATGCACACAAGTCATCATGCATATAAAGTATATGTTTGCAACATCAAAACACATCCATGACATCAATCAAGGAAATCCACAAGTCTATAGGCATGCATCCTAGTATCCAAAACCAACCAACCATCAAAACACCAAAACAAGCATCCAAATGGCCATTTACAAATCCAAATCATCAAAGGAATCATGCCACAACTAGGGAGTCCAAAACATCCCCCAAAACACAACCTAGGTTCCCATTGCCAAAATATCAAAAACTAAAAGTGTTGTGAAAACATCACCATACATGAGCTTAGCTTTCCCTCAGTTTCTTAGCCTCCTTGTTGCTCTCAAATACTTCAATTATCTGCATTATTGGTTCAAGAGAGAGAGCATAAGCACAATTACTTAGTGAGACATGCTCTAAAGAAACAACACAATAATGCTTTTTATAAAATACTTTTAACAAAACTTTCACCACATAAACATCATTATTCATGCAACCTTGCATTCTTAAACAAGCATCTCATGTTTCATTAGAATCAACATGTCATATTGGCTTTCAAGTGATAATCCATAACCATTTGCAACACAAAACAAAATCGGATACGCGGATTACAAGCGTTGTCCCATACACTTCATACACACTATCGAACACACAAGGTGGAGTTTACCCATACAATCACAACCCTTCAACACCCGTGATGGAGTTTAACGGTACAATCACAACCCCTCAACATCACTCATCGGTAGTTGTATAACATCACTAACGAGAACACGGGACACACAACACAAGATCCACACATGGACTTTTAACCACCATTGTGATCTTACCTTTCTCGTTAGTGTACTTGGATGGAGTTTACGGTACAATTACAACCCCTCAACATCTAAGGCGACTTTATTCACGGTGCACCCAATCCTATAGCTGGCTAACTATATCCGATTCAAGTACTTTAAAACCAAAACATCACTTGCCAATATACATCATTTATCATCAACAATTCACTGTTTTAAAGCATTTAATCAAAGCCATTTATCAACATGCATCCCTATGCATCAAATCCACATTTACAACATATCAAACCAAGGATCTCTTACCTTGAGCATCCTTCAACATATGGCTTTCAAAACCAGCATTAACCATGCTAAAACATGCTTTCAAAACAGAATTTAAACATGCAATTTATCTACAAA
Organism: Hibiscus tridactylites; assembly: GCA_958450335.1. NCBI lineage: Eukaryota > Viridiplantae > Streptophyta > Magnoliopsida > Malvales > Malvaceae > Hibiscus > Hibiscus tridactylites. The sequence goes on from OY288271.1 coordinate 61,201,373, forward strand.
TGCATCGAACCACTCCATGGCTCATACAAGAGAGTTTTTCCGAAAAATTACTCTTGAGCTTAGTTAAGTTGCTTAGACTTAAACTAAGCTCCAAAAACCTTCAAACATTCGTTACAAAGCTGGAAATCCAACTTCACTCACCAATTTCGTTTCGCAAGCTTGCCGAAACGCCGATCAAGCCTCCGGATCAACACCACAAGTATCCGAAGATGTCTCCCCTGTTTTAAACACATCAAAGAAGAGGATTAATGTATCATCATGCATTAAAATCTTCAGCCATCACACCTAAACTCGCTGCTCTAACCAAATCTAACATTTCGGCTACCAAACACAACCGAAATCACCTTCAAACTCTTCCAAAACATAACACAGCCAAAATCCATCACTTCTAACCATTTCTAAACATCAATTAACATCCAAAATGAACCTAAACTCGTTCTTATACCTCCAACTATAACAGGACACCAAGATCACCCCAAAACCCACCATTTTCATAAGCAAAAACTTAGGAAATTCAACCTATTCGGGATTGCATTGATAAAACCTCATTTACACATCATTAGACATCCAAAATACATTTAATAATCATCTCAAAATAAAGCCCAAACAATCACCACGAAATTCTTCAAGATTTCTTCCAAATCTTGAGTTTTAAGCAAAAATCAAGTTCATATCATTAAAACCTTTTGTAAAACTTAACTTAAGGATTGATAACTTGGGAATTTCAATAAAGAACTGAGTATTTAGAGGAGAAGAACAACCTTACCTCTAAATGTAGATTTCTCCTTGATTAGAGACAATTTTCTTGAAAATCCAATGAGCATATCAAAAGGATTTGATGTAGAAAGGATTAGGAATTAATTGTTGATTGAATCCTCATTGTTGCGTGTAAAAGAGTCTATCGCAATTGTAGTGCAAGTGTATACGACGCAAGTAGTAAAGTGATACGAAGTATCAGATATCGTCTCCACAGGGATTGGGCTAATAGCTTCACCTTATTTCACTGCACGATGTAAAGAGAATATTTAAGAGAATTGTCACGAAAATAATAAGGAAAATCGCAAATAAAATAATTGAGATATCAAGATAGAGAGAATGGGCTGGTATTGAATTGCTTAGTAGTGCAGGTATTGGATTGCTTAAGAACTCCAGTTCTGTCGTCGTGCCCGTCGCGGCAGCACCTGTCGCGTCGGCTGTCCGTTGGCTGTCGCGGCAGCGAACACACCAACTCCGTACTTCAAGTTTGGCAAGAATCCCAGATCTTCCTTGGCCTATCCCTAGGTCCAAGTCTGCCGATGAACACTTCTTTGATGATACCTCCCGGCGTGAATCGAAGGATGAACACCGATGTGTATGAATTCTTCTTTAGCCACTTAACCTTGCCCTATCCCTAGGCACAAGATAGTTCAACTATAAACTAGAGAACTCACTCTTATTTCTTTCGTATACTTAACTCTCCCGATGCTAAGTAAATAGATAACCTCACAATGCTCTCTCGATGCTCTTGCAAGATATTAATAACCAAAATAAGAGAACTTGAAGTTTATTTTATTGAACTTGAAAAATCCTAAAACAAAACAACCCTTGCAACTACTTTACAAAACAACTTGTGGCCCTAGGGGGTTTTTAGAACATGTCGGCGACGGACAGACGGCGGCGGGGTTTAAAATGTCGGTTATGGGGTATGATCTATGTTGTCTCCTAGGTTAAAATCTATGCCCTTATATAAGCTTTGGGCTCAAGTATTCTAAGTTGACAAGGATTACAACTTTAATTAAAAGTAAGATTCTAATAAAGACTTAATCTCTAAAGTTCCTACTTTGCAGCCGCCATCCTTGTTTCTAGGGATTTCCTCTCCTTGAGCTTTGGCTTGTCATATCTTTTGATCCGGGGCTTGGAAAAATATTTGGCTTTCACACGAAAGACGAGCAGATTTTTCTCTATCTATCGAGGTCCACTTTACTTTTCCTCTTCATAAGGTTGTTGTCACCATGCTGTCACGACAGCTCCATGACAGCTTCGTCCTCGTCGTCTGCTTGTCCAGTTCAGCTCTTCTGCTTCTCTGCCTTGCGCCTGCCTTCCTCGTCAACTATGGCAGCAACCTACAAAATCAGCCATCTTTTAGTAGAATCCGTGCCTTTAGTGTATTTGTGATGTTTTACTGTAAACTGACCTAAATGCAATGCAATGATGCTTGAATGCGGCAGAAATATGGGTTAAAAAGGGTGTAAATAATAGAACTTTTACACACTCAACACACCCCCAAACTCAAGTTTTTGCTTGCCCTCAAGCAATTAAACCTAAAAGAAAAATGAAAATTTTTGTGTTGGCCTTCAAACGGTGAACTGTCCCTTACCCGTCGCTCAATCTCTGTGGCGGCAGCAATCTGTCGGAAAGGTTAGGATCTGTCAGGAATCTCCCTATAGCTCTCGTGTAGTGTGTGCATGCTTGTGAACAGTTATGTGCTAAGACTCTCTTAGTTTCACTAGAATATTCAACTTTTTAACTCGAATTTTTATGTCAAAGTTTATTTTCTTGAAGACACATTTTCATGCTTCTTTTTCTTCTATTTTCAAGCTAAATTTTTCTAGAGCCAGTTTTGGGCACCTCTAGTTAGCTTCCTAGAGCCGGTTTCGGGCACCTCTAGGTTTTTGAGTTTCTTTTGCTAAACTTCTTTTCCTAGAGCCAGTGTTAGGCACCTCTAGGGGCTATTCAAGTACTAAGCATCCTATTCTAGTTTGGCTAAAAGAAATCTAAGCAATATAACAATCACAATGGTGTTTAAGTTTTTCAGAACTATAGAAAGGCTCTAAACTTCTCCTTAAACTGTCCTAAAGATGCTGCCCGGCAGAGCTGTCATGACAGGTAAGTTAACTTCACAGTTTTAAGCCAACAATTTAATCTTTTTTTTTAAAGAGAACTTAATTAAGTAAAAGACACAATAATAATAAAAAGATGTACTACGACTCCATTAATGATGGAGGGTTGCCACCCCCAAACTCGAGGGTTGCATTGCCCTCAATGCAAAATGACAGAAAAAACAAAAACATGAAGGTAGGTACATCACAAAATATATAAGGCAGGCAGCAATAAAGGAAAATAAAAGACTTAAAATTTCAATCGTTGTCTTCACTGTTGCTGCTGACACGGATCTGGCGGTGGCGTCTGGGCTGCGGTGGAGGCTGGACAGGTTGCTCCACGAGCTGGATGTCGGAGCTGCTGCCGCTATCCCAAGTGCTGCTGGTGGTGGTGCTAGCCTTGGGCATTAATTTTCTATCTGTCGCATGCATCTTCCTCTTGACAGGCGTAAACTCCCTCTCCAAATTCCTCCGAATCGGAGGTTCCTCCTCGCTGTCGGCTGTAGCCGGCCGCTTCGTGCCACGTACGGGGCTGTCGGTCGGAGGACTTGCAGCTACCGACGGGGCAGGTGATGGGGTGGAAGCGGTGGAATGGGTATGTGGAGAGGCAGGAGGTGTAGGGAAGGGGATATGGAAATAGTGGGCAAGAAAAGTGGGGAAAATAACATCGGGATAATTTAAAGTGTTGGTAATAAAATTTACCGTCGAGTTGGTGAAGTCCCGGATGAATGTCATCAGCCCCATTTGTCTTTCTTCCACCCGTTGTATCGCAGCTAGGATGTGGGCAGATTGGTCTACCTGGGTGGTGGCGGCGGCAGGTTCAGGGGCAGGTTCCTCATCTGAGTTTGCTGGGGAGGCAGCTGGGTTGTAGGAGTTGAGAACGGTAGACAAAGACGGGAAGAGGAGCGGAATGTGCAGTCCAAGATGCTTTCCCTCATATAGCGGCCCACGTTGATAGGCCGGTTGTGCATGATCGAGTGAATGTGAGCCAAACCCTGCTGGTTCACCGTCGTGTGATGGGAGGACGGCACGATACGCTTCTTGATGAAAGCGTTCCATAGCTTTGCTTCTGGGAGTAGCTGCCCCCTTTTGACAGAGTTGGGGTTCTTTTTGCTTGTGATCCATGTTGTTCCTTCCTCTGTCACCTCCGCCATGACAGCACCATAGGCGGCAGCATCGAGTGTCTCTAAAAATTGCTGGTGGGCGTCATCATCGGGGCCAAAATATAGGCCATACATGTGATTTATGCTGTCAGCTGTAAATGGCACCTCTACCCCTCGGACGGTGACAGATGTTGCCGTTCTGCTGTCGATGGCAGCATAGAACTCACGAACTAATGTATCATTCAGTTCTGTCGGTTGTTCGGCGAATTGCTCCCATAGCAAATTCCTTATCGCCCTAGCAATGAATGGCCGGAGTCCCATGTTGGGTGCCTCTCGGATATAAATGAAACCCCTTTCCTCCCACAATTCTTTGGTTTCGAAGGGCGACGGTGCTGCTGAAGAAGAGGCTGAGGCAGCACTGCGGCAGGTCTGTCTAGACGACATATTAGTTGCAAGGATTGTGAAAATAAAGAAAGCAAATAAAAACGAGAGGAGAATCCGTGTAAGAATAAGCAGAAGTGATGAAAAATGAAAATGAAAACGGGGTTTTATAGCGGTCGAGTTGCTGCCCATTTAATGATGTAACATCAGGCGTGAATAACGGGGCGGCTGATGCAATTTTGCGTGTCTGACGCGTCTGCCACGCATTAATGCGTCTGTTACGCGTCTGTCACACGCTACTGCGTCTGGCGTGTCAGTCTGTTGACAGCCTGTCTTATCCGTCTGCGACGGCAGCTGGAACGACCGGCTTCAATAAATGGGCTCTATTGGGCTGATGGATGGGTGGTGGGCTTGGGTCACTTCTCATTTTCTTCTTGACTCCTTTATTTCCTAAAAACAGAATATGTAAAAACATTATTCGAATTAAATAAACCTAAATTCCTAATAAATAATAAATAATAAAAATAGATAAAAATAAAATTTAGGTTAAATTAGGGATGCCTTGTGGGGCATCTCCTAAAGTAACCACTTCCTGTATTCCTGGGGCTTCAGTTCCCCGATAATGCTTGAGGCACTGTCCATTGACTTTGAATTGGTGCCCGTCTTTTAATGATCGGATTGTGATGGCACCATGGGGAAAAACTTGTACCACTTGGAACGGGCCAGACCATCTAGATTTTAACTTCCCTGGGAAGAGTTTCAACCTAGAATTGAACAACAGCACAAGCTGCCCTGGGCAGAATTGTCGTGGCAGCAACTTCTTGTCATGCCACTGCTTTGTTTTCTCCTTGTAGATCCTTGCATTGTCGTAGGCCATTGTCCGTATTTCCTCAATCTCGTTCAAATCTAACAGCCTTTTCTGGCCTGCCTTGGCCAAGTCCATATTCACTGCCTTGATTGCCCAATATGCTTTGTGCTCGATCTCGACGGGCAAGTGACATGTTTTTCCATAAATCAGTCGGTATGGGGACATGCCCAATGGAGTCTTAAAAGCTGTCCTATATGCCCATAATGCATCGTTAAGGAGTAAAGACCAATCTTTCCTAGTTGGCTTAACCATCTTCTCAAGAATGTTCTTAACTTCCCTATTGAATATCTCAGCTTGTCCATTGGTCTGTGGGTGGTATGCTGTCGCGATCCTGTGCTTGACACCATATTTCTTCAAGGCGGCAGCAATGACCCTATTATCAAAATGTCTCCCTTCATCACTGATAATCGCCTTGGGAATGCCAAATCTAGAAAAAATATTTTTGTGCAAAAACTTTTGGACCGTTTTGGCATCATTCTTTTGAGTTGCAATTGCTTCTACCCACTTGGAGACATAATCCACTGCTAGGAGGATGTATAGATTTCCACATGAAGATGGAAAAGGTCCCATAAAATCAATCCCCCAAACGTCGAAGATCTCGACTTCTAGAATGTTCTGCAGTGGCATCTCGTTTCTCCTCGAGATGTTACCTGTCCGCTGGCACCTGTCATAGTTCTTGTAGAAGTCCTGTGCATCTTTATACAGTGTCGGCCAGTAGAACCCTGACTGCAGCACCTTGGCAGCAGTTTTATTGCCTCCTAAGTGACCTCCATATTGTGAAGCATGGCAGTGATGGAGAATGTCTTCTTGCTCTTCTTGTGGTACACACCTCCTTATAACCTGATCTGCACACATTTTGAAAAGAAGAGGTTCGTCCCAATAATAATGTTTAACATCATTTTGAAACCTCTTCCTGGCTTGATAATTAAGATCAGAAGGTAGTATTCCGCTAACTATAAAATTAACGAAATTAGCATACCAAGGGAGTTCAGAAGACTTACCTGCCGCCATGGCTGTCGCGGCAGCGATTGCGGCAGCAAAGAGCTGCTCATCTGGGAAGGTCTCCAATATATGTGTCTCATCGATCGGTAGACTCTGTTCCTTCTCAAACCTTGACAAGTGGTCTGCCACTTGATTTTCTGTCCCCTTTTTGTCCTTGATCTCAAGGTCGAACTCTTGCAATAGCATGATCCACCGTATCAATCTAGGCTTTGCATCCTTCTTTGCGAACAAATAATTTAGGGCAGAATGGTCGGTGTGCACTATTACTTTCGTTCCAAGTATGTAAGAACGAAACTTGTCGATGGAGAACACCACAGCTAACAGCTCCTTTTCTGTGGTGGTGTAGTTTACTTGGGCGTCATTCAATGTCTTGCTGGCATAGTATATGACATGAAACAGCTTATCCCTGCGCTACCCAAGTGCTGCCCCGACAGCATAGTCACTAGCATCACACATGATCTCAAATGGCTGTGTCCAGTCTGGTGGATGTACTATGGGGGCTGTTACTAGTTTTTCCTTCAGAACCTTGAATGCTTCAGTACATTCATCATTAAAGTCAAAGGGTCGGTTCTGCTCCAAAAGATGGCATAGCGGCTTGGTGATTTTTGAAAAATTTGCAATGAATCTTCGATAAAAACCAGCATGCCCTAAAAAACTCCTAATGCCCTTGACTGTGGTCGGCGGCGGCAGCTTCTCTATTACTTCTATTTTGGCCCTATCGACTTCTATCCCACGGCAGCTAATCTTATGGCCTAGGACTATCCCTTCGTCCACCATAAAGTGGCATTTTTTCCAATTCAAAACAAGATTAGCTTTTTCACATCTTTCAAGTACCTTTTGTAGATTGCCGAGGCAGCACTCAAAATCGTCTCCAAAGACGGAAAAATCATCCATGAAAATCTCCAGGAAGTCCTCTACCATGTCGGAGAATATGGCCATCATGCACCTTTGGAGGGTGGCAGGTGCATTACAGAGTCCAAACGGCATCCTCCTAAACGCGTATGTTCCGTAAGGGCATGTAAAAGTCGTCTTTTCTTGATCCTCTGGTGCGATAGCGATTTGATTGTAACCTGAATAACCATCAAGAAAACAATAGTAAGGTTTACCCGCTAATCTATTAAGAATTTGATCAATAAAGGGTAAAGGAAAGTGGTCCTTTCGGGTAGCTTTGTTGAGCTTCCGATAGTCCATACAAACCCTCCAACCGGTCACAGTCCTGGTTGGAATTAACTCATTGTTCTCGTTGGTTATCACGGTCATTCCTCCTTTCTTTGGAACGCATTGCACCGGGCTCACCCATTTGCTGTCGGAGATGGCGTAAATAATACCAGCATCTAACCATTTGATTATCTCTTTACGCACTACCTCCTTCATCGCATGGTTTAACCGCCTTTGAGCATCAATAGTCGGCTTATGATCTTCTTCGAGAAGAATTTTGTGCATGCATAGCGCCGGACTAATGCCTTGAATGTCTGCTATCATCCATCCAATCGCCTTTTTGTGCTGCCTTGGCATGTCGATTAGCTGCCGTTCCTGTTCCTGCGGCAGCTTAGAAGAGATGATTACGGGCAATGTGTCATTTGAACCAAGAAAAGCATATTTTAGCTGCCCTGGCAGGGGCTTAAGTTCTAAGGCAGGTGGTTCAAAAATAGATGGCTTTTGGATTACATGGTTATCCGAAGTATAATTCAAAGGTTCGAATAACTTACCTGGACGATTGCCTAACCAGTTTACCTCCTCCTGATCTTCAGTATCAGATGTATCGGATTCAGAGGAGTTGCTGTCGTCGGTGCTGTCGTTGTTGCTGTCGTGACAGGCCTCCAGGTGGCTGCCGCAGCAGTGTCCAAATTTAATATCGTGACAGCCCGACCTGATGCAAGGTTGATCAAGGGTAACATCAGTGATAGCCTTGCATTCCTCGTCCACATCAGCATGTTTCATCGCTTGGAGAACATTCAACTTAATTTCTTGATCGTTTACTCGCATGGTGAGTTCTCCTTTCTCCACATCAATCAGTGATCTTCCCGTGGCTAAGAAGGGTCGCCCAAGGATGACTGGTGCGTTTTCGTCTGCCTCACAATCTAAAACAAGAAAGTCAGCAGGAAAAATAAACTTATCCACTCTTACCAAAATATCTTCAATCTTTCCCTCTGGATGAACGTAAGAGCGGTCTGCCAGCTGCAGAGTTACTGTCGTGGGCTGCGCTTTCCCAATACCTAATTTCTGAAAAACAGACTTTGGCATTAAATTAACACTAGCACCAAGATCACAAAGTGCCTTACCCACAAATTTGTTACCGATTACGCAAGGTATGATGAAGCTCCCCGGATCCTTCTTTTTCTGGGGTGGCTGCCGATGAAGAATACTCATGCAACCTTCTGTCATCTTTACCGTTTCAAATTCCCCAAGTTTAGATTTTTTTTGACATAACATCCTTGAGAAATTTAGCATAACCGGGCATCTCTCTAACAGCATCTAACAATGGAATATTAATATGAACCTGCTTAAAAATATCATAAATCTTTTTAAGTTGAGATTCATGCTTAGCTTGCTGTATCCGTTGGGGAAAAGGTGGTGGAGGGCGATAATCAGCAATACGTCCTTCCCACTGTATGCGAATCTGAGGACGATAATCATCTTTTTTCTCCTCTATCGCTTCTGCTGTCGTGACAGGCTCATCGGCAGCAGTCTGTTTATCACCTGCCGGGGCAGCTTCCTCGGCAGGCTTATCCAAGGCAGGTTCTGTTTCTGTTTCAGCTTCTTTTTCCGGCCCTGGTAGTTTCTTCCCACTCCTAGTAGTAATGGCCTTACATTGCTCATGTGTGGGTGGTCTAGCATTTTCAGTATTGCTAGGAAATCCTCCATTCTACCTCGGCTTATTATGTTGCGACACCTGACCCATTTGTGTCTCTAGAGATTTCAATGTAGCTTCATGATTTGTCATCCTCATCTTGGTTTTATCCATAAAGGTTTCTGTCTTCTTGACAAACTGATTCATATTTTCCATATATGTACCGATCTGAGACATAAAAGTGGCCAGTGTCTGTTCCAATATGCTGTTTGTGGCAGCTGGTGGCTGCTGTTGCTGCTGCGGCGGCAGTTGCTGTCGCGTCAGCAATCTAGGTCCTCCCTGGTTATGATTGTTTGCTTGCTGATTCAGGGCATTGTTAGGATTACTCCAGGAAAATTTGGGATCCTTCCTCCAATTAGGATTGTAATTGTTGGAATTATAATTCGGCTTGTAATTTCCAACATATTTTCCCTCTTCTATTTGGATTGGGCACTCGTCCCGACTATGATTTCCCTCACAGATGGTACAAACCTCCTCGACAGCAAATCCTTGTAATTCATTTTCATTCAATAACCTTTTCATTGCTTTAGTAAGGAATGCTACCTGTGATTTCATAGTGCTGTCGGCCTCATAGTCCTTGACAGCAAGTACCCGTTTACCCCCTCTTCTAGCTGTCGGAAACTGCTCCTCATTCTTAGCTAGATTTTTCAAGACTTGTAATGCCTCGTCTGGATCTTTATCCAATAATAATCCATTTGCTGCAGAATCAATTCGAATGCGAGTTTGTAAGTTGGCAGCATTATAAAACTTAGTTACCTGATTCCAGACAGGAAATCCATGCATTGGGCAGTTTCGAAGAAGAGTAGTAAATCTGTCCCAGGCCTCGTGCATCGGCTCGTCATCTTCCTGTTGAAAAGTAGCAATTTCGTTACGTAATCGCTCAGATAAATGCGAAGGATTAAAACGAGATAAAAATTCACGAGATAAATCTGCCCAAGTTACGATTGAACCCGACGTAAGTTTATTCCACCAAGTTTTAGCTTTGTCCCTCAATGAATGGGGAAATAACCGAAGCCTCAGTATCTCCGGACTAACTCCTGGTAGTCTAAACGAACCACAGATCTCCTGGAACATTTTGAGATGCTCTCTAGCATCTTCTGTCACAACACCACTAAACTGCCCGACATTGTTGGTCATACTAAACTTGACAGGTTTAAGCTCGAAGTTGTCAACATCGATATCTGGCAGCGTGGTCTCCAGCTCTACATGATCGTTCAGCATGTAGTCTCGACATGACCGTCGTCCATCTGCCGCAGGCGGGTCGCCGACAGGCGGTATACCTCCACCAGCGGGCTGATTACGGGCCATCTTCTCTAGTTGTTCCTCAAGGTATTCGTTCCTGTCTAAAAGGTGGCGAAGTTGTTTCTTGAGATTGAAGGAACGTTCGACCTCTGGATCTAATTTAAACTCAGGATCTTCACCTCTTTTAGATCTGCGCATAAACAAGAAAACCTTGTGAAAAGCAAGAGTTGAAAGTACTTCGAAAAATAGAAAAAGAAAATTAAAAGAAAAATAAAAACAAAAACAAAAAACGAAAAGTGCAATAAAAGAAAGGTGTAGTTATGTTGCCAATCCCCGGCAACGGCGCCAAAAACTTGTTGCGTGTAAAAGAGTCTATCGCAATTGTAGTGCAAGTGTACACGACGCAAGTAGTAAAGTGATATGAAGTATCGGATATCGTCTCCACAGGGATTGGGCTAATAGCTTCACCTTATTTCACTGCACAAAGTAAAGAGAATATTTAAGAGAATTGTCACGAAAATAATAAGGAAAATCGCAAATAAAATAATTGAGATATCAAGATAGAGAGAATGGGCTGGTATTGAATTGCTCAGTAGTGCATGTATTGGATTGCTTAAGAACTCCAGTTCTGTCGTCGTGCCCGTCGCGGCAGCACCTGTCGCGTCGGCTGTCCGTTGGCTGTCGCGGCAGCGAACACACCAACTCCGTACTTCAAGTTTGGCAAGAATCCCAGATCTTCCTTGGCTTATCCCTAGGTCCAAGTCTGTCGATGAACACGTCTTTGATGATACCTCCCGGCGTGAATCGAAGGATGAACACCGATGTGTATGAATTCTTCTTTAGCCACTTAACCTTGCCCTATCCCTAGGCACAAGATAGTTCAACTATAAACTAGAGAACTCGCTCTTATTTCTTTCGTATACTTAACTCTCCCGATGCTAAGTAAATAGATAACCTCACAATGCTCTCCCGATGCTCTTGCAAGATATTAATAACCAAAATAAGAGAACTTGAAGTTTATTTTATTGAACTTGAAAAATCCTAAAACAAAACAACCCTTGCAACTACTTTACAAAACAACCCGTGGCCCTAGGGGGTTTTTAGAACATGTCGGCGACGGACAGACGGCGGAGGGGTTTTAGATGTCGGTTATGGGGTATGATCTATGTTGTCTCCTAGGTTAAAATCTATGCCCTTATATAAGCTTTGGGCTCAAGTATTCTAAGTTGACAAGGATTACAACTTTAATTAAAAGTAAGATTCTAATAAAGACTTAATCTCTAAAGTTCCTACTTTGCAGCCGCCATCCTTGTTTCTAGGGATTTCCTCTCCTTGAGCTTTGGCTTGTCATATCTTTTGATTTGGGGCTTGGAAAAATATTTGGCTTTCACACGACATACGAGCAGATTTTTCTCTATCTATCGAGGTCCACTTTACTTTTCCTCTTCATAAGGTTGCTGTCACCATGCTGTCACGACAGCTCCATGGCAGCTTCGTCCTCGTCGTTTGCTTGTCCAGTTCAGCTCTTCTGCTTCTCTGCCTTGCGCCTGCCTTCCTCGTCAACTATGGCAGCAACCTACAAAATCAGCCATCTTTTAGTAGAATCCGTGCTTTTAGTGTATTTGTGATGTTTTACTGTAAACTGACCTAAATGCAATGCAATGATGCTTGAATGCGGCAGAAATATGGGTTAAAAAGGGTGTAAATAATAGAACTTTTACACACTCAACACTCATCAATTGAATTGAAAACCAAAGGAAAAGATGCTGGAGAAAAGTGTTTGGATGAGGGAATTTTGAGAGAAAATGAGATGAGAAAGTTTTAAGAAAAGTTAGTTATGAAAATCTAAAAATTGGTTTTCTCTTTTTCATTTAATTAATTAAACATTAATTAAATCATTTAAATCTAAGAAAAATCTGGAGAAATCACTCTTGGGTAAATTAGCTCCTTAAATATTCAAAGTTTCAATCCTTACAAAACAGTCACCACTGAACTTTTCAAAAATTGCATTTTAGTCACTATTTCAAAATGTTGCACTTCCAAACCTTATTTTGTAAAATTGACTTCACCACTCTCTTATATATATTAAAAGAGGATTTTTAGATATTTTTCCATATTTTTAAAGCATCCCAAACTAGGCTTTCCCTAAAACCTCCTTTTATATTCGAACCAAAAATTAGCCCGGTTCGGTTCAGACCCTAAACTTCTAAGCCCAAAATTGGGGTATTACATTGCTCTTCAATTTCTTCCACTTTTCTAGGCTTATTTGGTAACCTTTACATACTCAAAACTTTCTAACCTAAATCTTGAGTAAACCCTCTTTTACAAAGAGAAATAAGAGCAAACAAGAAATCTCTCACAAGGTAGATAGTTTGCACTTTTAAGCACTCACCCAATCCTAAACACTTGAGCAAATATAAAAATGTAAGCTCACAAGTGTTGTCTATACAAAGAATGAGAATTTAAGCCCTAAGAAAAAATTTCTTCATAATGTTGTTGACTTGTAGATCATTAGGCCTCCTATTGGGTTCGACAGTATCAAGATAGAATCTACAGTTTCAGGTTTCAAGTTTGTTTTTAACAACATGGCAGAACATATGAAAGAGTGGGTAGATCCTCGATTGTACCAACGTTTACATCGGGAGCTTCTTCCTCATCTCTTCCTCGGATGTGGTAAATACGAGCAAGGGCTCAAGATTTCTGATGTGTGGTGGCCGAGGTTGGCCTTCTACCTTTACCTTGATTTCCCGAGTGAACAAGTTGGGAAGCTTTTTTTTCGAACATTTGGTGTTGAACTACCAACCACTGGAGATCGAGTAGGAAGCTTGTTCTGATTATGTGGACAATCCTTGATGTAGTGATCGGATCCTTGTTGCATGCAAAAGTGATGCGCAATTAGCGTGCAAGTGTACACGGTGCAAAGTTATAGTATTTAAGATATCATCTCCACAGGGATTGTGACAACCTTTCGGAGTTCACTTTTCTACAAAAGTAAAATAAAAACACAAATATTAGGAGTTGATTTTGATTAAAGCTAAGACTAAAGCAAGTAAAGTAAATTGAGAAATCAGAATGAGTGAATGGGCCGGTATTGGATGTTTCGTAGTTTGGAGAATTGATGTATTGTCTTGGCACAGTTTTGCAGATCAACTAAACAACTTTCAAAAGCCGCCCACGACTATGCCTTGGCAAGTGCCCGCCTCGTCAGAAACCAAGTAACTGTGTGGGCAGTTAAACGATGATTCAAAGTTCGACAAGGCTCCCTTCTATGACTTTCTCTTTTCCCGAAGCTTGAAGTACTATTGGCGAACACGTCTTGGATGATACCTCCCGACGTGAATCTAAGGGTGAACACCAACCGATTATGAAACCTCTCTTAGCCGATGAACTTCTAAACTTATCCCTAAGCCGAAGTAGCTTTACCCTATGGTTGGATAAAACCGTGTTTACTCGTTTCATGAGTTCAACTCTCCTGATATTGAACAAATAGATTGTTGCCCTCTTCTCTCCCGATAAAGATTGCAACAATAAAGAACCAAGAGTAAACAAACCTTGAATTTTATTGCAAAAACTGAAATCATAAACGAATACAAGCAAAACTCTCACAACTACTACACAACCAACCCTTAGCCCTAGGGAATGTTTAGAACATAATGGAGGGTGGTGTCACAAGGGTTTTTCGACAAGAAGGAGTTTTCTCTCTAATCTCATTTGTTGTTTTCTCCTTCAAGTCGATTACATATATATAGGGGAGGAGCCTAGGTCTAAGTCGGTTTAGGGTAGGAATACTAGTTAGAATATAATTACAACTCATTAAAAGATCATTAAATCTTCCTAGATTCTTGTTTGACCTTTTCTAACTTGACTTTGACTAGGATTTTCTTTGTCTATTGGGTTCCGATGCACGTGCAAGTGGTCACCAAAAATCAAGCTCGATAGTCTCTTTTAATCGCATACCACTTTGCATTTTTTCCTCCTTCCTCGAGTTCTTGCATCAGCGGCACAGTGTTGACTGCCTCGGCAGAGGTGTAGACTGGTGTGCAGGGGTTGTCACATCTCTTCATTCTGGGACTCTCCTCCTTGTCGGTTCTTCGATCAGCTCTCCAGATGGTCTATCAGCTTCCTCCATCAGTTTCTAGCTTCTCCTCTTCTACCCTCTCTGCTACCTCGGCGGCATCTGCCTGGGCGGGTACCTGCGCACAGTTAGAAAACACGCATGAGCAGTATCTTTTAGATAAAAACAATTAAGTTCATCAAATAAGTCAGGATATCTAATCTATGCAGTTTTGTGTATGTTTTACTAATAAATGAAACTAAACTATACTCAAGAACAACAATAATTGAGCTAAACTAGGACATAAATATAGGACTTTTGCACACTTAACACACCTCCAAACTTGAACTATCGCTTGTCCTCAAGTAATGCAATCTAACAATAACATGCCAAAACTTGGGTAGAACTTGAAATTTAAAAGAAAAAGAAAACACTCGAGAGAGTTGCGAAGGCTTATTTGAGATGGGGACAGTTGGAGTTGCAGAGGCTGTCGGATGTGTTGCCGAGGTAGAGGGTTCGTCGGTCGTGTCTGGTGCTACCAAGGCAAATATTTCGGCACGAAACTCTGGAAAGTGGGCCGTTGGGAACTTCTCCTTGATGGTGGCGATGATGGTGTTGTTGAAGTCCCGAATGTAAGCCATGAAAGTTAGCTGGCGTCGTTCCATTCTGTCCAGATGGGCTGCTAAGCCGCCTATGGTGGTTGTCGGGGCAGGTTGTTGGAATTGTTTTTGGTTGTCCATCTCCGATGTCGAGGCATAGTTCTCCGGGGTGGCATATGTGATCTCCATTTTTCGAAGGATGATTTCCTTTGTCCACCCAGATCTTTCCGCTGTCATGGTGTCGATTGGGGCAGCCGCAACGTGTGCCTTCTTGCACAACGTCGTGATGAGGTTGGGGAAGAAGAGTTGCCCCTTTGTTTTTTTGCCGACATTCATAAATTTTGTTAGCAATAATGGCACCCATATTGATGTACCTTTTGTTGATGATGGAGTGGATGAGTGCCAAGCGTGGTTTGTCGACGGTGGAGTTGTGGGTCATGGGCATCAATCGTCTCTTCACGAACGTATTCAATAACTTTGCCTCAAGAAACAAATTACTCTGGTTGTCGGTGCCTCTATTTCTACCCTCATTCCAGACCGTCCCGGTATGCAAAGCTCTTCCTTCATTGCCTTGTAACTATACGTCGTGAGGGAGGCGAGGAACTCCGCGTGTTGATCTTCGCAAATGTGCAGGCCATAGAAGAGGATAATTTTGTCTTCATCAATCAATATTGGTCGCACACGGACATTCACTGACGGCACTTCCTCTGTCGGCCTATAGGCATCGTATTCACGCACCATTGTCTTATGTGCCGGCTTTGGTTGTTGGGCAAAGATCTGCTATCTTTGGTACGCGGTCTTGGAGTATATGAACAGTTCAAGCCCTAAATTCCTCTTCCCCGTCTCGTAGAAAAATCCTTGCTCCTCCCACACTAATCTCTCCTTAAATTTCTCGTTATGGCGGGCTTTAATCTCCGGTGTGGTAAAACAGTTGAGAGATTCCTCTGATTCTTCCTGGGCAGTGCGGTGGCATGGGGTTCTTGCCATTCTTGATTTTAGGGTTTTAGGGTTTTTGTGCGAAGAGAGTTGTGAGAGTTTGAGAATCTATTGAAACGAAAGAAATCTAAAAGAAAAAGAAATCTGTGAAACAATATACAAGAGAGAGTAAAGAAGAGTGAATAGTAAAAACACGAGTGGGTTTAAATAGGAGTGGAAGGGTGCTGCCGTTTTGTCTGCCGAGGCAGTCTTTGCCCGGGCTAAGAGCTGTTGGAACAAAACGAGCGTCTGGGAACGGCTAGTCTGCAACGGCTAGTTCTTGCGGGAAGCAATGTTTGCATGCCGCGACAGACTTGGCGTCCAGGCTGGAACGGTTGATGGATTTGGGCTTTCTTCTTCTCTCTTCTCTTGGGCTATTGTTCCTTCTAAAATAAAGAACTGGATAAAATTGCAAGAAATTAAAATCTAAATCCTAAAACATAAAAATAAAATAAAGAAAATTTGAGTTATGTTGGGAATGCATCTGGATGCATTTCCCAGCATAACCACTTCCTAGGTTGCTGCAACATCTGCTTCACCCTCTGCCAGGGCGGGTCTCTGTGTTTCTCTTGATCATTGTCACTGCCAGGTTGCCCTCATTGACGGCTATGGCTGGAGTGCTCTAGCTCTGTGCTGGGTTTGTTGTCTGCTGAGGCATGAATATCCTGGCATTCTTATTTGTCGTTAGTTTTTTTTTTCAAAGGTTGCAAGACATTCAGCTTAATTTTCTGGTCATCCACCCTCATAGTTAGCTCCTCATTCTCCACATCTATTAGAGTTTTGCTCGTGGCTAGGAATGGTCTTCCCAGGATGATGGGCATTACATTGATGCTCGCCCCAAGGTCACATAAGGATTTCCCCTTGTAATGGCTCTCAATAGCGCATGGAATGAGGAAACTGCCTAGGTCTCTCATTGTGGGCGGTGTTTTATTTTGCAGCATGGCCATGAATTCTTCCGCCATGGCGATCGTTTCAAATTCCCTCATTCTTTTCCGTTTGGAAACCATGTCTTTAAGAAATTTGGCATAGTTCGACATTTGTTGTATGGCTTCCACCAGGGGTATGTTGATATGCACTTGTTTGAGAATATCCATAAACTTTTTGAACTGGTGGTCTTGCTTCTGGTGTTTCAAGTGTTGTGGAACAGATGGGTGTGCACGGACCTCACGTCTCTCAGAAGCATCAATAGGGTCTGTCGTGGCAGAAAGTTCTGGGTCTGTCGCGGCAGTCTTGCTTGCTTCTGTCTGGGCAACTGATTTGATGGCCTTGCACTGCTCGTAAGTAGGTTTCCTCGCGACTTCAGTGTCGCTGGGAAATCCTCCCATAGATATGGTGTTCAGGACTTGTGCAAATTGTCCCACTTGAGTTTCTAGTGATTTAAAAGTTGCCTCATGATTCTGCATTCTCATCTCAGTCATGTCCATGAAAGCTTCAGTTTTCTTAACAAATAAATCAATGTTGGACATATAAGTATTTGTCTGAGTCATGAAGGAACTTAGAGTCTGCTTTAAAGCACTGGGTGCTACCTGTTGCGGCGGCTGCTGCCATGGCATAGTCTACTGGAATCCTTGCGATTGATTCGTCTGATTAGCTAGATTCAAAGCGTTGTTGGGTTTGCCCCATGAAAAATTAGGGTGCCTCTTCCAGCCAGGTTCGGTTGCTTAAGCAAGGAACCTAACCGTCTGAGATTATTTAGAGGAAGATCTCAGCGGACTGAACCCAGGAGTTGTCACTCCTAAAATCGAAGCTGCCTACTTGGAATTAAAGCCAGTAATGTTTAATATGATCAATACAATTGGTCAATTTGGCGGCTCAGCAACTGAAGATGCCAAACAACATCTCAAATCTTTCATGGAGATTTGCAATTCATTCAAGCTACAAGGAGTCCATGAAGATGTTTTGAGACTAAAATTGTTCCCCTATTCACTGAGGGATAGGGAAAAAACCTAGTTGAATAGCATTCCAATCATATCTATAGGATCTTGGAATGACTTATGTCGTGATTTCCTTACTTGATTTAACCCTACAAATTTGGTTGATAAGTTACTTAATGAAATCACTTCTTTTCAGCAGGAAGATGATGAATCCATGTATGAAGCTTGGGAGCGATACATAAAGTTTTTACACAAATGTCCTTTACAAGGATTCCCATTATGGAAACAAGTGACGATGTTTTAAAATGCAGTAAACACACCAGCAAGGATGATGCTAGATGCCTCAGCAAATGCCATACCCCTAGACAAGCCACCAGAAGAAGCAATGGAGATCTTGAACAGACTCGCTAAAAATGATTACCAGTTCCTAACTACCCGAAGAGGAGGAGTCAGATGCCACACTACAATAAACGAGCTTGAGTCATTAGATTCGATTCTCTCGCAATTGGCTACCTTAACCAATTTGGTTAAGAACATGCAACGACCAAGCAACACACAAGAGGTCAAGGTACTAGGTTCTTTTTATGATTTATGTAATAGTAACCATTATTCTTCTGAGTTTCCACAGAACCCAGAGTCCAGTTTTTATGTTGGAAACTACTATCGAAATATCAACGTGATGTCCAACACTTACAACCAGGCCTGGAAGAAACATCCAAGTTTCTCATGGAGCAATCCCAACAATGCCCTCAATTAGAACAATCAGAATGCTCTAGCATTGGGATTCCAACAGAACATGCCTCGGCAATCGATGCCACATCAATAGATGTCGCGGCAACAATCAATGTCATCCAGTTCTTTGGAAAACTCTCTAAATGCTTTCATGTCTCATACTACTAATGCATATATGGCTAATACTGATAAGTTGATAAACATAACTTATGCCTTTATGGACAGGACTGAGATGAGAATGCAGAACCATGAAGCAACTTTGAAATCATTGGAAACCCAAGTTGGGCAATTCGCTCAGATCTTGAATTTGAGACCGATAGGTGGTTTCCCTAGCGATAATGAGGTCGCAAGGGGAACAAATCATGAGCAATGCAAGGCAATCACCACACGAAGTGGAAAACAAGTAAAGGAACCCCGAGTTAATGAAACAAAGGAGACATGATCAAAGGAGCCAATTGCTCGGCAATGCCCAACAACAAGTTCCTTAAATCAAATTCCCATGCAAGGAACAGATTGAAGACATTCAACTTCCACTATCGTTCCCAAAGAGGTTGAAATGACATAATCAAGAATACCAATTCAAGAAGTTCCTTGACATCTTGAAGCAAGTCCACATCAACTTGCCTTTGGTGGAAGCAATCGAGCAAATGTCGAACTACGCCAAGTTCCTTACAGACATTTTTCTCTAAGAGAACAAGAATAGGGGAATTTGAAACCCTTGTTGTAATGGAAGGATGTATGGCCATGCTGCACAACCGAATGCCACCTAAGCTTAAAGATCTTGGTAGTTTCACCATACCATGTGCGATTGGGAATCACTATGTCGAGAAGGCACTATGTGATCTTGGAGCAAGCATAAACCTTATGCCGAAATCAGCCTTCCAACAATTGGGAATAGGAAAGGCTAGACCTACTACAGTGATGCTACAACTTGCGGATAGATCCTATGTTCATCCAAAGGGAAATTGAGGATATCCTGGTAAGAGTTGATAAATTTATTTTCCCTGCTTACTTAATTGTTTTGGACTGTGAAGTAGATGAGTTCGCACCTATTATCCTTGGGAGGCCATTCCTTGCTATAGGAAGAACCTTGATCAACGTTGAGAAAGGAGAACTTACCATGAGGGTGAATGATCATCAAATCAAGTTGAATGTTTTTCACACCCTTAGGCAAGCCAATGACCTAGAAGAATGTCAAGTCATTCATGCCATAACCGAGTTTGACTTGGATACAGATTGCCTCGACAATGGCTGTGAAAATTACCTCGGCAATGACCGTGAAAATTGCCTCAGCAATGCCTGTGAGGACTACCTCGGCAATTACTTTGACAACTTCCCTAACCCTAAATAGCATAACGACGATGAGCATAAGGAAGCCAACTGGATAGCTAGTCATCCAGGTAAGTATTTCAAACCACTAGATTACTCTGAGGAGGTAAGAAAGATCGAAAAGCCCTTCATCGAACAACCTCATGTTCTTGAATTGAGACCATTGCAAGAGCAATTGAAATATGTTTATTTGGGAACTAACAACACATTACTCGTAATCATCTCTTCTAAGTTGCAGCTTGAACAGGAGCAAAGATTGATTGACATGCTAAAGGTGCACAAAAAGGCAATAGGATAGACAATTGCTGATTTGAAGGGAATTAGCTTAGTGGTTTGCATGCATAAAATCCTTTTGGAGGATGATAATAAACCAACCATTGAAGCACAAATGAGGTTTAACCGAGTCATTAAAGAGGTAGTAAGGAAAGAAATCATAAATGGCTTGACGTCGGTATCATTTATCCTATCTCTGACAGTGCATGGGTAAGTCCGGTGCAATGTGTACTGAAAAAGGGAGGTATAATTGTGGTAAGTAATGAAAACAATGAACTAATCCCAACCAGGACTGTGACCGGTTGGAGGGTTTGCATGGATTACCGTAAGTTGAATAAAGCTACTAGGAAAGATCACTTTCCTTTGCCCGTTATTGATCAAATGCTTGACCATCTTTCAGGTAAACCCTTTTATTGTTTGCTTGATGGTTATTCAGGGTATAACCAAATTGCCATAGTACCAGAAGATCGAGAAAAGACCACCTTCACATGCCCATAAGACACTTATGCCTTTCGAAGGATGCCTTTCAGATTATGCAATGCCCTGGCAACATTCTAGCGATGCATGATGGCAATTTTCTCAGACATGGTAGAAGATTTCCTGAAAATCTTCATGGACTATTTCTCGGTATTTGGAGAAGATTTCGACAATTGCCTAGGCAATTTGGAGAAAGTACTCAAACAATGTGAGGAATCTGATTTGGTCCTAAATTGGGAGAAGTGCCACATTATGGTGGATGAAGGCGTAATTCTCGGCCACAAGATCTCCTCCAAGGGAATTGAAGTTAACAAAGCAAAGATTAAAGTGATTGAGAAACTACCCCCACTAACTTCAGTCATAGGAATCTGAAGCTTTTCTGGGACATGTAGGTTTTTATATGAGATTCATTGAAAAAATTTCTAAAATCACTAAACCTTTGTGTAACCTGCTTGAACATGATAAGGCCTTTGACTTTGATGACTCATGCATCAAAGCATTCGAGACCCTAAAACAGAAGCTTGTGACCACACCCATAGTAATTCCACAAGACTGGATGATTCCCTACGAACTCATGTGCGACGCAAGCGATTTTGCAATAGGAGCAGTCCTTGGTCAAAGAAAAGGCAAGATCTTCCATGTGATCTACTATGTTAGTAAAACTCTCAACAAGGCCCAAGTCAACTACACAACCACAGAGAAGGAATTGCTAGCAGTAGTATTTGCTTTTGACAAGTTTCGACCATACCTAATCGGAACAAAGGTGACTGTTCACACTGACCACTCGGCAATCAAGTACTTATTTTCCAAAAAAGATGTCAAGCCTCGGTTGATTCTACTACTTCAAGAGTTTGACATTGAAATCAAGGACAAAAAAGGTACTGAAAACCAAGTTGATGATCATTTATCACAATTAGAAAAAAGAGAGAAAGAGACCACTCCCACGGAAATCCAAGAAGCATTCTCAGATGAGCAGTTGCTCATTGCCTCGGCAACTCCAGAAAGCATTGCCTCGGCAACCCAGATAGGCCTCGGCAACACATATAGGCACTGCTTCGGCAATTATCGATAGCATTGCCTCGGTAATAACTCCGATAACTGCTGCAGCACTTTCATCGACACCATGGTATGCTGATCTTTTTAATTTCTTAGTTAGTGGTATTTTAGCTTATAACCTTACTCACCAAGGAAAGAAGTGGTTCTGGTATGATGCTAAGCATTATTTTTTGGATGAGCCTCTTTTGTTTAAACGATGTGTAGATCAGGTTATAAAAAGGTGTGTTCCAGAAGAAGAACAACTAGATGTGCTCCAACAATGCCATTCTTCACCCTGTGGAGGACACTTTGGAGGGACACGTACTGATAAAGGGGTACGTTGCTTCAGAAACAACGTTCCTTGTCTGTAACAGATCTAGGATAGTAGCAAGCACATCTCCGCAGTAAAAATAAATTTGGATGACATTTTATGTTCAAAATAACAAGAAAAATAAAAAGAAACAAAGAAAAAGGGTGTAGGAATTTCTAGACAGATTTGGACGACGAAAAGGACGAATGCTTCAAGTAGCGTTCATGGATGTTTCGCTGTCCTAAAATGGCAGAAACGTTGCTGGAAAATCAGCGAAAGTTTGGCAATGTTAAACTCGAAAGAACTCGAATAATCTATTGAATGAACCTGAATCGAATATGTTTAACGTCAAAGACGGAAAGCTCGAAAGAACCTGCACAATATACTATGCAAACCTGAATCAAATATGCTTCACGTTGGAGGACATGGACCCACTAGATAGCGATCTAGGAACCCGAAGTATCAAGTAAATTTGACACAACAAACAACGTCTGAAATGCCAAATAAAGTTCGGTGAAAAACCGAAATTGAGAGAATAATCTCACAAAATTTTTATTCATAAACTGTCTTACCTTTTTACAAGTATTGTTCGGTCAAATAAATAGTACAAATGAGGGTGGTTGTCGTTTTCAACATGTGGCTGATAACAATCTGTTTGAAATTAAAATTCAAATGGCTAAGCAATGAACTTATGGCCATGCATTCAAGATTTGTGCGCCACATCATTGAGCACATGGTAAATGTGTGTGAATATTAAAATGCAAAATGGTTTATGGCCGTGCATTTGAGAGATGAAGTGGGCGGCAATGTATATCACATTTAACATGTGATAAAAAAAATTGAAATTCAAATGGAAAACCACATGTTCTTATCCATTCTCCCATTAAATGCCGCACGTGGTCTGTTGTAATGCATACTCCACGTGTCGTGCATGGTGAGGATAAAAACCAAAAGCTCTCGGCTGCATGTTGTGGCATTAGAGACTCGGCTGTGTAAAACAACACATTTGGCTGCACACATATTTGAGGCTGATCATGCATGGTACATGCATGTTGGACACGTTTGCATAATACACTTGTCAAATCTGCTCACACGTGTTGCACTGGCTGCCACACACTTGTAGGACACTTGTTCAGCTGCTACTAGACTTGTCAGCTGTAGTTGAGCTAGTGGAGCTAAGTTGAGCTGAGTGAAAATGAGCTGAGCTGAAACGAACTAGCTGAAAGTGTGATGAGCTGAAAGTGAGTTAGTTACACTCTCCTGAGCTGGGGATGAGCTGCACACACTCACTTGAGCTGGAGTTGAGCTGCACACACTCACTTGAGCTGGAGTTGAGCTGGAGATGAGCTGCATACACTCTGGTGAGCTGGAGATGAGCTGCACACACTCACTTGAGCTGGAGTTGAGCTGCATATACTCACTTGAGCTAGTGTCCTCCTACGTACTTGTGTCAAACCATAACAAACTTCCATCAAAGTAATGTAAACTTAATGGAAACACTAAAACAAGTTGTAAACATTTGTGGTCTTATTCATTAACTCATAAACAAATATAAACACACTATAAGTAATATTAAACTAAGTCAAAACACACCAAACATACTATATGCATAGTAAACTCACTAATATAAATAATATAGCATGAAAAATGTTACATGTCAGTATGTAACAAGTGAAAAAGCAAACTTCCCTGAAAGTTTGAAGTTGCTTCGTTTGGTGGCATAAACATGCTCACATCACCCCCCTTCTTTAATGCGATTTGTCCCCAAATCGACACTCATTACAAAAGGGAACAATTTCGACTTTCGTTTGGCAGGGAACTTCCTCAGTCGTCTCGCTCGGCACATATACCATCCTCTCGAATCAAGTTCTTTTACAAAAAACACAAATGGAAATGCCTGCTTTCTTGTATCTTTCCGAATAATGCACAACATAAAGTCAGACAATGCTCGTCGTGCATCCTTAAACCTGAAAAAAATGACATACAAAGGCAACTCCAAAGAACAACAAGAATCTCGACGATCATCCAGAATCACAACACAAGGTTGTTCACAATCCAATGTACAACCAAAGAAATCAGCATATAAAAATGAAAAATCAATAGTACAATGGAAAGGAACGTCAAACCGTGGTAAAGAAGGTTGCTGAATTTCTAGAAAGGGCAGAGATGCACTAGACATACCAACAGTAGCAACCTTGGGAACTTCACATGGCATCACCTTATTAACATGCAAGTTAGAAGATGAAATAGAAGAAAATGTCGAATCAGATAATACCTATGAATTTGCTTTCTTCTTTTCGCATTCATTCTTCTCTTTGTTGGCCTTCCAAGCTGCAGTACTCGCTTTCAAACGAACTTCGTCTTCATATACTTCACTTGGAGTCATAGGTGCCAAAGTTACCTTTTTTCCCTCATGAGTAAAAGAGTATCGATTGGTGTAACAATCGTGCAAAACTCTCTTATCATACTGCCACGGTCTTCCTAACAACAAATGACAAGTATCCATAGAACAAACATCACAAGTTACCTCATCCTTGTATTTACCTATGAAAAATGGTATAACTTGTTCGGTAACTTTGATTTCAACACCATCATTCAACCATTGTAACTTGTACGGATTGGGATGCGTGGTCGTCTTCAGTCCTAACTTGTCAACCATGAGAGTACTAGCAACGATAGCACAACTACCACTATCAATAATCACAATACATACCTTGTCGTTCACATTGCATCTCGTATGGAAGAGGTTGTTTCGTTGCGGTTCATCCTGTGATGGTTGATCATTCAGACTTCCCATGTCAACAAGTGCTTCATTGGTAGCCAATGTCTGCACATTGTCATCATTTATCTCTTCATGGATAGAATGGGAACCACCCCCATCAAGTCTATCCATTCGAGAATGTATAGGCTTCAATGCATTAGCAATCACTCGTTGCATCATGCGCTCTAAGGCTTGCATTTGGAGATTCAGTGGTTGTTGTTCACCCAAAATATCATCAGAACCTGCCATGTTGAAAAAACAAAACAACAAACAAAAACACACAATATATATATATGTTAGTGAAATAAATAATAAAAAAATGGACATCACTGCACACTCAACAAAAATCTCACAGATCGCTCCAAGGAAAGATCGCTCAACAATCGCACTCAAACGCTCGTGTTTCACTCGGGAGAATACTTGAATGGCTCTTTTTGTCTCCCATTTGTTCTCACACGCCTAATTGCCTTTTCCACTCGATCTCTCGCATTCAGTTCTTTAAGGAACTAACTCGATCTTTCAGACTTGTTAACTGTGTCAAACTTACAAGATAATATAATAGGTAAATAAGCAAATGGTTAAAGGACAAATAGGGAATGTTGGGTGAAATAAAAAAAGGTTGAAAAAGAAAAAATAAGAAGGCTGGAAATTGGTGATGAAACAAAAGAAATAAAGGCTGATAAAAATGAAGGAAAAGAAACAACTTACTGCAAAAGAATTGCTTAAAACGACCCTATCACCGAACAAACAAGAAGAAGTTGTTTCGGGTGATTTCGAAGCATTCCATGGCAAATTTGATCATCCTTCATCATTTTCATGAACCAACAGCACATATGAATGTAAAAATACACCAAATATTCGAATCTAATTTTTTTGAATTTTTTGTTGACTTCGACTTTTTTGGTCAAACTTTGACTTTCACTTTTTTTTCCAGAACATTGAATTTTTTTACTTTTATATTTTTTTTTATTTCTTGTAGTGCAGAAAGTGCTATAATCTGACCAAAGCTCTGATTACCATATGATAAAGGGGTTCATTGCTTGAGAAACAACGTTCCTTGTCTGTAACGGATCTAGGATAGTAGCTAGCACATCTCTACAATAAAAACAAATATGGATGACATTTTATGTTCAAAATAACAAGAAAAATAAAAATAAAATAAAAAGAAACAAAGAAAATGGGTGTAGGAATTTCTAGACAGATTTGGACGACGAAAAGGATGAATGCTTCAAGTAGCGTTCATGGCTGTTTCGGTGTCCTAAAAAGGCAGAAACGTTGCTGGAAAATCAGCGAAAGTTTGGCAACGTTAAACTAGAAAGAACTCAAACAATCTGCTGAACGAACCCGTATCGAATTTGCCTAACGTCAAAGACGGAAAGCTCGAAAGAACCTGCACAATATACTATGCAAACATAAATCAAATATGCTTCACGTCGGAGGACTTGGACCCACTAGATAGCGATCTAGGAACCCGAAGTATCAAGTAAATTTGACACAACAAACAACGTCTGAAATGCCAAAAAAAATTTGATGAAAAACCCAAAATTGAGAGAATAATCTCATAAAATTTTTATTCATAAATTTTCTTACCTTTTTACAAGTATTGTTCGGTCAAATAAATTGTACATATGAGGGTGGCTGCCGTTTCCAACATGTGGCTGATAACAATCTGTTTGAAATTAAAATTCAAATGTGTGTGAATATTAAAATGAAAAATGGTTTCTGACTGTGCATTTGAGAGATGAAGTGGGCGGCAATGTATATCACATTTAACATGTGATAAAAAATTGAAATTCAAATGGAAAACCACTTGTGCTTATCCATTCTCCCATCAAATGCCGCATGTGCTCTGTTGCAATGCATACTCCACGTGTCGTGCATGGTGAGGATAAAAACCAAAAGCTATCGGCTGCATGTTGTGGCATTAGAGACTCGGTTGTGTAAAACAACACATTCGACTGCACACATATTTGGGGCTGATCGTGCATGGTACATGCATGTTGGACACATTTGCACGATACACTTGTCAAATCTGCTCACACGTGTTGCACTGGCTGCCACACACTTGTAGGACACTTGTTCAGCTGCTACTAGACTTGTCAGATGTAGTTGAGCTAGTGGAGCTAAGTTGAGCTGACTGAAAATGAGATGAGCTAAAACGAACTAGCTGAAAGTGTGATGAGCTGAAAGTGAGCTAGTTACACTCTCCTGAGTTGGGACCGAGGTGCATACACTCTGGTTAGTTGGAGATGAGCTGCACACACTCACTTGAGCTGGAGTTGAGCTGCATATGCTCACTTGAGCTAGTGTCCTACTACGTACATGTGTCAAAACATAACAAACTTCCATCAAAGTAATGTAAACTGAATGGAAACACTAAAACAAGTTGTAAACATTTGTGGTCTTATTCATTAAATCATAAACAAATATAAACACACCATAAGTAATATTAAACTAAGTCAAAACACACCAAACATACTATATGCATAGTAAACTCACTAATATAAATAATATAGCATGAAAAATGTTACATGTCAGTATGTAACAAGTGAAAAAGCAAACTTCCCTGAAAGTTTGAAGGTTCTTCGTTGGGTGGCATAAACGTGCTCACATCACGTACGACGGCCAAAGTTTTACAATTTGTACTATACTGGCCGACTCTTAACAAGGACGTCCAAGCTTTCTACAAGCAATGTGACCATTGTCAACGAACCGAAAATATTTCAAGACGAAATGAGATGCCCTTGCAGATCATCCTTGACGTCGAATTGTTCAATGTTTGGGGAATTAATTTCATGGGGCCCTTCCTATCTTCATGTGGGAATCTCTACATCCTACTTGCCATTGACTACGTGTCCAAATGGGTAGAGGCAATTGCAACACCAAATAATGACTCCAAAACCGTGTAAGGATTCCTACAGATAAACATATTTACACGATTTGGAGTGTCGAGGGCAATCATAAGTAACAAAGGCAAGCACTTCGACAACAAACTCATTGCCAAGGCATTGCAGAAATTTAGAGTGGCACACAAAATTACCACAACATACCACCCACAAACCAATGGACAAGCCGAAATCTCGAACAGAGAGTTGAAGAATTTCCTTGAGAAGGTAGTCAATCCCTCCCGCAAAGACTGGTCTCTTCGACTCGATGATGCACTTTGGGCCTATAGGACATCATTCAAAACACCATTGGGCATGTCACCCTTTCGACTTATGTATGGTAAAGCATGCCATCTATTAGTGGAAATTGAGCATAAGGCGTATTGGGCAATCAAGACCGTGAACATGGACTAGGAAAGTGCTAGAGAAAAATGATTATTGGACCTCAATGAGATAGAGGAGTTCTGTGCCTTAGCCTACGATAACGCTAAGATCTACAAATAAAAAAACAAATAGTGGCATGGCAAGAGATTATTGCCGCGACAATTCTTACTCAGGCAATTTGTCCTCCTCTTCAATTCTCTATTGAAGTTGTTCCCATGGAAACTAAGATCTAGATGGTCTGGACCTTTCGAAGTTGTCAAAGCATTCCCCCATGGTGATGTAACAATCAACTCCACAAAATACGGTCAAGAATTTAAAGATAATGGGCAAAGATAGAAGCACTACACTGGCACCCATGTCATGAGGGAAAAGTAAGTGATTACTTTAGGAGATGCATCCTCATGCACTCTTTTAGTATCTTAATTTTTATTTTTATTTTTTCCACATCTTTAAATTATTTAATTTTTTTAGGATAACAATGTTATTTTTAAATAATGTTCTTTATATTATTTTGTTTTTAGGAAGGAGTTCAAGGATGTGAAGAAGATGGGTCGATTGGTGTTAAGAAATCCCAAGCCCAAACCAAAACTCATTCCCTCAAAACACGGCAACCTTTCCCATTCCCCTCTTTATTGCCGCCTAAAACTCATCCACTTCCCAAGGCAACTCTTGTTGTACACACAATCGTTGGCATTCAAAATTTGAATGCCCAAACAATTATTACCCCTCCATTTATTTAAACACCCCTCTAAACACTCAACCATCACACCCATTCTCTTCTTCATCCTTGAAACTCAAAGTTTTTCTCCTTTACTTTCTCTCTAGTTCCCAACTTCTCACAACCAACAAACCACTCAACCATGGCATTGAAGCTAAGAAGAGGGGAGAAATCTCAAGCAACTGAGGAACCGACCTTCAAATGGTTATCCCTGTCGGAAGTAGAACGAAGATACCTCGCCAAATTTGTCGGCCGGCAAGTGTGGGAAGAGCAAGGTTTCCAAAACTCATCATCACACACTGATTTCGGATCAGAGCCTTCCATCTTTAACAAAATTGAGCATCAAAAATGGAAAATCCATTGCCACCAACCGGGGCCAGCCAACGTAACTTGGGTAAGGGAATTCTATGCCCACTCTCCAAATCCCAACAATATATACGTACATGTTTGAGGCCAAGCCATACTAGTAGATGTCGATTCCATCAATCTTTACTACGGCATTCATGTGGCCAAAGATGAACACAAGGAGTACGTCAACAAACTCACGGTGAACGATTATGAAGATATGCTCAATGAGTTGTTCATTTCCGACACGGCATGGAACAAAGGAGTGAACAAGGGAACGGTAAATCACTGAAGCCTTCAGCCCGAGGCTAAACTTTGGAACACCTTTGTTAAAAGATGTTTAATGCCCACATCGCACAACACCACCGTAGATAAACCAAGGCTTGCACTTATTCATTCCATCTTGCATAATAGAATTATTAATGTTGGATCTATCATATGCAATGATATATTCATGTGTAGCCAAAAGTATAATGGTTGCCTCTACTTCCAAAGTCTTATCACTAGATTATTCAAGCAAAAGAACGTACCTACTGATCCGGTCGGCGAGCAGACACCAACGAGAAAAGGATGGTCAAAGGCTCAATACTACAAAATAATGCAGATTACGGAAGCCGAGCCAGAGCCCACTCCGGTACAAGGCATTGTCGCGGTAACCTCATCGGGCAATGCCCCGGAAACTTCACAGACTGATGCCACGGCAATAACACTTTAGTGCCTTGCACAAAAAATAGACACAATAGACAAACGGCAGCACCGGTTCATGTAATATATAAGGGACTTCAACAACTCAATCGTTCAAGTAATCATAGAGAAGTTCCCAGGAAACACGGTGCAATTTCTGATCTTTCTCGCTGACATCCTTACCTCGGCAACGCCCAGAGCCTCTGCCGCAGTAACACACGAAGATTCTGCATCGGCCATGAAGACAGCCACTGCCTCGGCAATTCCAGTTGCCTCTACCGCGGCAACAAAGACTAATGATGCCCCACCAACCAGAGCAGACAAGGGAAAAGCACCTGTAATCGAGCCAAACGAAACCGAGATATGGTCTGATTTCTCCGACTCCGACGAATCAATTGCTCCCCAACCCAAATCCGTCTCGGTTTCATCCACCCAGAAGCGCAAAACCTCCACCACCGAATAAATATGCCTTGACAATGACGATGAGGAAGAGGTGACCACGAAAGCCAAATCGACACCTCCAACACGTCACCAACCACCACGGGCAACCAAACGGATCAACAAAATGACAAGAAGGAAACTAATCATCTAAGACGACGACGATGACTCATACATGTCCTCGTCGTTGCAATTTTATTCTCTTGCCTTCTATTTCTCTCTATATTTTGTGTATGTGCATGCATTGAGGTAAATACTTCTCTTGAGTTTGGGGGGAAGTAGTTCTTAGTTCTTTTTGTCATATCTATTATAGGAATGCATGTCTATCGGTTGCCTTAGTATTTAATCCAATGAAAAAAAATTCATTGGCAATAGATGTCTCTCTTTTACCGCAGCCTTAAAAATTTTCTAATGAACTTTCAATTTTAGGATGTCCATGGAAGAATACTTAGAATCATACTATGAGGCTGAAAATGAAAAAGTAAACTTTTGTGACTTGAATGATTGAAGGAGTTCTAGGAGACTTAGGACAATTACTTAGAAAAATTGGGTAAATTTTTTTAAAGTTAGATATGCCTAAAATCGGCTCTAGCTAAAAGAAAAGCATAAAATACTAGAGGTGCCCGAAATTGGCTCTAATTTAGGCTTAGAAAAATCCTAGAGGTGCCCGAAATTGGCTCTAGTCGATTAGATCATTAAAAAACAAAAAGAAATACTAGAGGTGCCCGAAATTAGCTCTACTTGAAATAGAAAACCCAAGGAAAGTAAGTAAATTGTTTAAATGTTTACATAGAACCCGGAAAATCATCTTGTTCACATATACACACACTCACGAGTGTTTTTTTTATTCTAGGGAAATCCTCGACATCCGAAGAATTAAGAGCCAAACACATTCATATTCACGGTTTAGAGAAGGGAAGAAAAAGTAAGACCGAGGGCTAATTTCATGAAGATTAAATATTTGGCAATTGATTGTTAGTTTTGTTGTAACACCCCAAAATCCGGTCTAGTCAGAATTAGGTTCCGGTGGTTGGAAATATCATATTGATAAAATCCAAACATTGTATCAACTAGTTAATCATTGTTATTGGACCCTATTCAATAGTATTGAAACATTATAGTGACTAAATTGAGGAAAAACTAAGAGTTGGGAGTCAAACTATAAAGCAATGAAAATTGAGGGACTAATCTTGCGATTAGCCCCTCCTCAATTAATATTTTCATACGTTGAATGATCAGGAGAGCTTCCTTCATTTTAAGGAAAGCCATTCCAATTAAAAAGCTATTGAGATAGCTAAAGTCAAGCTTACCTGATTGCAAAAAGAAAACAAGCAACATCCTTACTTCATCTTCATCTTCTTGGAAGCACACACCTCCATTGAAGCTAGGGGTTCAAGTTTAGTTTTCTTCAAGTTATTGTTATCAAATCATTGCTATCGTTCGGGTAAGAAATAATCCTCAGACAATTGCTAAATTCCATGGATGTGTTAAGCTTAATCTCAAAGCTAGGGTTTTAGCCATCCATGGATAATCCATCATCGATGCTTATATTAAATTTGGATATCGATTTTGATATTGCTATATTGATTTTGATATCGTAATATCGATCCTAACAATCTCCCTATTGATTTCCTAGCTTAAGAAATTGATAAAGAGCATCCAATGTCTCCATCCAAATCTAGGAACAAAGGGATTGTTATCCGAGAGCCATAGGAGCATCGGATTTTGATGTGAGTGTAGTTGAAGTCTTGGGATTAGGCGAAATGCCTTCCCATGTAACCCCCTTAACCCGGCCTAGACGGTTGACCCGAATTAAGAAGATCACACGGGGAAAATCAAAGTCAACCCGAAAGTCAACCTTGATTAACGACCCTTTTTTTTCTTTTTAAACTTGTCTAGATGCACGTTAACCCTATATATGATCACAAGATAATCATATTCAAACATCATAACAATCAGAGGACATTCAGGGACTCAATTGCACAAATTACAACTTTAGGGACCAAAATGTAAATTCTGAAAATTGTAAGGACTTTACCCAAATTAATGTTACCAATATGAAATTCATCATCTTTCATGCTTCTCTGCCAAAATTCAGCACAAACGGACATCTCAAACACATTCAATTGCATACACAAAGTTCAGGACCAAAACGCAAGGTTTCCAAAACATTCAACCAACAATTTCAGTGCCCAACGGTCGGGTGTTTCGGAACAGGAAGGACCCGTTCCGAAACGCGAGACCGTTCCGAAACCTGTTCCGAAACAAGACCTGGCAGTGGCCAAACCGTTCTGGAACAGTGCCTCTCGTTTCGGAACGCCCAGGCCATTTCAGGCCCCCATTCCGATACGGTAGCACCTGTTCCGAAACAGGCTGACCAGATTGCAGAAAATTTGTTGGTTTATCATGCAATTGACCTATCAAACATGCTCCAAACGCAACCAAACTTTACCAACAAATCATTCAACATACAAGGAACATAATTGCATCATCCAAACATCAACATGGCATCAATTATGAAAAACCCCAATTCTATAGGCATGCATCCTACTTTGAAAACCATTCAAGCTTCAAAATACCAAATCCACTTCACATAGGCCAAATACATGTTCCAACATTAATAACAACATAAGACCAATCTTGTCCATCATACAAAAATCCCATTAAACATCAACATAAGAGATTCTTCCCCCATTGCCTTTATTATCTATAGCTATTTACCGAGACATACATCTCAAGTGGAGCTCCCCTTGAATCCCTTGCTTCTCGCTCTTCCAACTTCAATAATCTGCATTGATGGACAAAAAGGAGCGTAAGCACATAATGCTTAGTGAGGAATGCTCAAAACCAAAACACCATCAATGCAGCGAGTCATAAAACCACTTTTAAAAGCAAACTCGATTTGATAAACCAAAGCAATGTTTGAAAACCCTTTCATCAACATGCTTAACATCATGCATCTTTCAAACATGTAAACCAACCCTTAGCTTAGAAAGCCAAGTAATTCTTTTGAAAGCACAAATTTGCAAAACCATCTATCCAGCCAATTCGTGCATAAAACATCATATGCAAGATTAAATACAAGGTCCTTGGAAAACATTTCCACTTCACATCATACTTTTCTCATTCATGAAGATCATTTCAAAGCGAGAACCCTTTACAAAACACTTGCTCATTCGATTAACTACATGCATTAAACAATGCAACATATGAACCATAAACTCAACATTTGTAACTCATGCCCTTTTTAGCAAGCCTCCACAAAGCTTCAATGCATAAAAGAGACCCCATGCACATATGCACCATTCTCAATAGATAATCAACACTTGTTCAAGCTAACAAGTAAAACATGCATTTATAGAACATTACACACTTCTCATGCAACCATGCACCATTTCAAGCATCTCATGCTTCATTATATTCAAGAACATTATATTGGCTTCCAAGTGATAAACCAAATCCACTTTTCAACTCAACATCCAATCGGATACGCGGATCACAAGCGTTTTCCCCACGCTTCATACACACTACCAATCTCAAGGTCTCCCAAATGAAATTTTAACCATCATTTGACCTTACCATACACAAGGCCCCCATATGGAATTTTAACCACCATATGACCTTAACATGCACAAGGTCCCCATATGGAATTTTAACCACCATATACCTTTGCATCAACATTGGTAGTTGTATAACATCACTAACGAGATCTGGGACAAACTTCACAAGATCCACACATGGACTTTACACCACCATTGTGATCTTAACAAGCACAAGGTCCTCGAATGGAATTTTAACCACCATTATAACCTTTGCTTACCCAAGGTCCTCAAATAGAATTTTAACCACCATTATGACCTTAAACCCACCCATGGAATTTTAACCACCATGGTGTACTTAACCATCTCGAAGTGTACTTGGATGGAGTTACCGGTTCACACTTAACCACTCCACATCCAAGGCGACTTTATTCACGGTGCACCCAATCCTATAGCCGGCTAACTATATCCGATTAAAGTAACCAATAACCACTTACATCACTTGCCAATATAACCATCTTACCACATTAATCCAATGTTTACAAGCATAACCCAATGCAAAAACCACCTTTTACCATCATCAATCCACTGTTTATGAAGCATTACACAAAGCCATTAAACAACATGCAACACTATGCATCAATTCAACAATTCCAAAGTACAAAACTAAGGATCTCTTACCTTGAGCATCCTTCACTCATGGCTTTCAAAACCAGCATTAAACCATGCTAAAATATGCTTTAAAAACAGAATTTAAAACATGCAAATCACACGCATTGCATCCAACAATCACAAGTGCTTAAAAAAAACCAATTCATAACTCAAACCATGAGAGAAATTCCATTTATTTACTCTTGAGCTTAGCTAAGTTGTTTAGACTTAAACTAAGCTCCCAAAATCCTCAAACCTTGGTTTTAAAGCTGAAAACCCAACTTCACTCACCGATACACAAAACAAGGCTAGCCAACAAGCCTTCCAAGCATCCGAAGCCTTTCACACCACCTCAAATGCTCACGGATCAATCTCCCCTGTTTCAAGCACACAACAACAGAGGATTAATGCATCATAATGCATTAAAAGCACCAGCAACACAACTCAACTCGCTGCTCTACACAAATCCAACATTTCGGCTACCAAACACAACCGAAAACACCTCCAAACACTTCCAAAACTTAACCCAGCCAAGATCCATTACTTCTAACCATTTACAAACATCAATTAACATTCAAAATGATCCCAAACACATCCTTATACCTCCAGCTATAACAGACCATCAAAATCACTCCAAAAACCATCAAAAACACAAACTAAACTTTAGGAAATTCAACCTATCCGGGATTGCATTAATTAAACCTCAATTTCTCATCAATTTAGCATTCATTTAACATCAAATTGACACCTCAAAACACTGCCCAATCAGATCATACGAAATTTCATCAAAATCAAGCAAATCTTGCATTTAAAAGCCAAGATCAAGAACACAACCTTAAAACCTTTTATAAAACACAAATTAAGGATTGAGAACTTAGGAATTTCAGTAAAGAACTGAGAGTTTAGAGGAGAAGGACGTTCTTACCTCCAAACTTGAGTTTTCTCCCTTTTTGGAACCAAAATCTTGAAAATCCAATTAGCAAATGGTGAGGTTTTGTTGAAGAGATGATTAGCAATCAAAAGAGAATTGAAAAGAGATATTTAGGTGACAAAATCAGAGGAAAAAGCTCTAGAGAAAGATGTTTGGTTTGAGAGAAAATGAGAGAAAATGAAAATGGAAGATTTGAGAGAAAAGTTAGTTATGACTAAAAATATCTTCCCTCCACTTTTGTTTTATTTAAAAGCCTTTAATTAAATCATTAATATTTAGGAAAAATCTGGAGAAACTCCCATTGGGTAAATAGCTCCTTAAAGATTCAAAGTTTCAATCCTTTTTAAAACAGTCACGTAGTTTTCAAAAATTACATTTTGGTCACTAGCCAAAATGTCACCCTTCCAAACCTCATTTTGTAAAATTGATTTCACAGTTCACTTATATATATTAAAAGAGGATTTTAGAACATTTTTCCATATTTTTAATGCAACCCGAACTAGGCTTTCCTAATTTCACCTTTTTATATTCGAACCGCACTCTGACCGAACCGGTCCAAGCCCAAAACTTCTAAGCCCAAAATTGGGGCGTTACAACTCTCCCCCTCTTAGGAAATTTCGTCCTCGAAATTTCAACTGGCGAAATGAGAACAAACAACCTTCTCAAATCAACACACAGGGCAACACAAAAGCCTCAACCACCACTGAACACTCTCCAGACAAAACTCCACCGAACCCAACACCACCACATACTGTTCAAGAATTCCCAAGCACTCAGATACTATCCACACCTTATCCTTTCACACTTTTGAACTGCACATAGCCCCAACAACAACTTGAAGAACCTCCAACCTTTTTGCAGCATACACCACCTTAACTCATAATTCCCAAAACTCGCACACACAGTGACGCCAACCAAACCAATTCAGCCACCATGTATCCCACAACCTTCACTTCCTCTAAAACCCCTTGCACAACTGCTCAACCTCTTCCAAAGGTTACCACGCCAAGCAAGAATCCTTAAGCATCAACTGCTTACTTAAACTTCTCAACACAATGCTGGCACTCCTTCACATCCACCGCTATCATAACCTCAACAGCTCACCCGGACTATTCACCCATCACCCGATAACCACGTCACAAAACCCCAACCTTGGCTCTGCCAGCCGTTCCACACACCACTAGCTGACTTCAAAGGGAATTTACTTAACCACAACTAACCAACATTTCTCACAAAACCCGGCCAACCAACAATGGCCTTTGATCTTACATTGCCTTTCCACTTCAAGATAGACTGCAACACTTGCCTTACCAGGTCACCGCCCAACCTACACATACATAACTAGGTTACGAGACTCCTACTCTCCCAGACTAACCCTTCTCTACAACCCACAACACAACACCTATGCCAAGTTACCTCAGCACCTTGGAACCCACCCACAACATACAACATCACCTAGCTTCCAAGGAACTACCACCTCTACTAGCTATTCACAACCACTTGACCGATTCTAACTTCCATTGGCAATCTTCTTCCACCACACCAATAAACTCGTTAAGCACCACACACTTTCTTTCTGCCAACATGCTACACTGCACTCCCAATTACTAACAGCTCGCTTAATACCCTCCACAACTTCTAACATTCTCCTAGCACCAAAACAACCTCTAAAAAACCCATCATCCAACCTAACTCTATCACAGCACTAACAGACTCGATTAGTTATTAGCCAGTGTGAACGTTGTATGCGTGGTCACCAATATGCCCTACCAATGCCTAATGTACATGTATGCAAAACTTCTAATGTCATGCCACATGTATGCATGGACCAGTACATATATAATATAGTATATAGCAAATGATTTTAACTGTGCATGTATGTCAGTTCACACCCACCAATAACATTCTCAGAATCCGTCTAAGAACAACCTCCTATCTCACGTCTAACTTGACCAACTCCATCATCCCAGCAACCCATTATCCACAAAATATTCACTAATACTTTCTTCACACTAAGGTTGTTTTCAAAACAACAACAACTACTACCCCAAACATGCTAACAACGAGACCATACTCTCTACGCAAAGAAAAACCAAACAAAAACCAAACGAAGATAACTAGGCAAAAACCACTTAACAAGGTTACCTGGAAACGCGTCACCACCCCGGAGCTTCAACAGACGAGCTCTCTTCCTTGCAGAACAACCATTCTCCAGCTGCACCGCTGCAGCATCAGCCAATACACCAAAGTCACCACCATCTCCTCGCAGTACAGAGCCCTGGCTACCCCGAGCCAACCTCAAACAATTACGCCTCATATGTCCAACAGACCCACAATTCCAGCAGATTCCATTTTCCAAGCTCCTCACCACTTTCTGCTCTTCCTGCCACCTTCGAACTTTGTCTCGGCCGTGCCCACGACCCTTCAGAGACCCTTCTGCTACCACCGAAGCTGATCTCACCACTTGAGGACAATCTCGCTTCACATGCTCCTTAGAACCACAGTTCCAACAAGCATCTGCGCCCCAACAGCCACCAACATGACGCCTTCCACAACGGTCACATACCGGTAACTGAGCTTCCACTCCTTGATCAAGCAGCACTTGCCCCAGATATGCACTACCACTCAGACTTTGATTCACACAAAACCTTCCATCACATTGCTTACCCCTCGGGAATTCCTCTCCAAGGTACCTTTCATAAAAGGCAGACACAAAGAAGTCCTAATCAATATCCTGGATGTGCGAGGCCACCGCTACAGATGTCCACCAAGCACAAGCGTCCTCCAACATCAACGAGACAACGCTTCCCAGCTTACAGGCATAATCACACCCTTCCTGATAAAAAATCAGAACTACACTGGCTAACCAAACCCCGAACGACTCAAGTGTCGAACCATGATACTCCATAATTCCCAAATCATGCAAACGCTGCTTTGACAAACCCGCACATCCCACCACCAGCACGTCTACAGGCTTTACTGTTACCACAGCCTGAGATGTTCCCAACACCTCTTGAACAATAGATGATGAACTTTTCATCACAGAACCAACTCCTTCCTCCTACCTCACTACCTCAACTCCAGGCACAGAAGACCGAAACGAAACACCTCCATAAAAAGGTGAATTCCACGCCTTAACAACCTGCCCTAAAGCAGCAACCATCTCACCTAACTACCACTCTTTCATCGATTTCACCATGCTATTAACAGCAAACAATCACAATAAAACAAACAAATCAATTAGACCAGCTTTAAGCAAGGATTCAAACTCCAACTCCAGAATAACACAATAGCTATAATAATAAGGCAATGGGTATCCCGAATCCTCCCCTTTTCATGACATAACAGTCAATAAAAACATGGATATCACAACATCAAGCATATCAAACAACATATTCAATCATGCTCTCATCAAACAACATCCACTCGCAACAGCATAGCATCATCAATATCATGCCCATTACACTTCCATCATACATAACAATTAGCTTATAACACCTTCGCAACATCAGCACAAATCCACATTAACTCAAAGAAGATTCACAATCAAAAAGCATGCTTAAAATCATCAACAATTCACTTAAAACACGCACTCTAACCAACTTCCAACCACACATCAGAATAAACTTCAAACACATATTACAACAACTTACCATTTCCCAAAGCATTCGCAACTCAGCTCTGATACCACCAAATGTAACCCCCTTAACCCGGCCTAGACGGTTTACCCGAATTAAGAAGATCACACGGGGAAAATCAAAGTCAACCCGAAAGTCAACCTTGATTAACGACTTTTTTTTTCTTTTTAAACTTGTCTAGATGAACGTTAACCCTAGATATGATCACAAGATAATCATATTCAAACATCATAACAATCAGAGGACATTCAGGGACTCAATTGCACAAATTACAACTTTAGGGACCAAAATGTAAATTCTGAAAATTGTAAGGACTTTACCCAAATTAATGTTACCAATATGAAATTCATCATCTTTCATGCTTCTCTGCCAAAATTCAGCACAAACGGACATCCCAAACACATTCAATTG
Source organism: Hibiscus tridactylites (assembly GCA_958450335.1). Lineage (NCBI taxonomy): Eukaryota > Viridiplantae > Streptophyta > Magnoliopsida > Malvales > Malvaceae > Hibiscus > Hibiscus tridactylites. The sequence goes on from OY288271.1 coordinate 61,240,721, forward strand.
CATACACAAAGTTCAGGACCAAAACGCAAGGTTTCCAAAACATTTAACCAACAATTTCAGTGCCCAACGGTCGGGTGTTTCGGAACAGGAAGGACCCGTTCCGAAACGCGGGACCGTTCCGAATCCTGTTCCAAAACAAGGCCTGGCAGTGGCCAAACCGTTCCGGAACAGTGCCTCTCGTTTCGGAACGCCCAGGCCATTTCAGGCCCCCGTTCCGATACGGTAGCACCTATTCCGAAACAGGCTGCCCAGATTGCAGAAAATTTGCTGGTTTATCATGCAATTGACCTATCAAACATGCTCCAAACGCAACCAAACTTTACCAACAAGTCATTCAACATACAAGAAACATAATTGCATCATCCAAACATCAACATGGCATCAATTATGAAAAACCCCAATTCTATAGGCATGCATCCTACTTTGAAAACCATTCAAGCTTCAAAATACCAAATCCACTTCACATAGGCCAAATACATGTTCCAACATTAATAACAACATAAGACCAATCTTGTCCATCATACAAAAATCCCATTAAACATCAACATAAGATATTCTTCCCCCATTGCCTTTATTATCTATAGCTATTTACCGAGACATACATCTCAAGTGGAGCTCCCCTTGAATCCCTTGCTTCTCGCTGTTCCAACTTCAATAATCTGCATTGATGGACAAAAAGGAGCGTAAGCACATAATGCTTAGTGAGGAATGCTCAAAACCAAAACACCATCAATGCAGCGAATCATAAAACCACTTTTAAAAGCAAACTCGATTTGATAAACCAAAGCAATGTTTGAAAACCCTTTCATCAACATGCTTAACATCATGCATCTTTCAAACATGTAAACCAACCCTTAGCTTAGAAAGCCAAGTAATTCTTTTGAAAGCACAAATTTGCAAAACCATCTATCCAGCCAATCGGTGCATAAAACATCATATGCAAGATTAAATACAAGGTCCTTGGAAAACATTTCCACTTCACATCATACTTTTCTCATTCATGAAGATTTTAAAATATGTAAACCAACCCTTAGCTTAGAAAGCCAAGTAATTCTTTTGAAAGCACAAATTTGCAAAACCATCTATCCAGCCAATCCGTGCATAAAACATCATATGCAAGATTAAATACAAGGTCCTTGGAAAACATTTCCACTTCACATCATACTTTTCTCATTCATGAAGATCATTTCAAAGCAAGAACCCTTTACAAAACACTTGCTCATTCGATTAACTACATGCATTAAACAATGCAACATATGAACCATAAACTCAACATTTGTAACTCATGCCCTTTTTAGCAAGCCTCCACAAAGCTTCAATGCATAAAAGAGACCCCATGCACATATGCACCATTCTCAATAGATAATCAACACTTGTTCAAGCTAACAAGAAAACATGCATTGTAGAACATTACACACTTCTCATGCAACCATGCACCATTTCAAGCATCTCATGCTTCATTATATTCAAGAACATTATATTGGCTTCCAAGTGATAAACCAAATCCACTTTTCAACTCAACATCCAATCGGATACGCGGATCACAAGCGTTTTCCCCACGCTTCATACACACTACCAATCTCAAGGTCTCCCAAATGAAATTTTAACCATCATTTGACCTTACCATACACAAGGCCCCCATATGGAATTTTAACCACCATATGACCTTAACATGCACAAGGTCCCCATATGGAATTTTAACCACCATATACCTTTGCATCAACATTGGTAGTTGTATAACATCACTAACGAGATCCGGGACAAACTTCACAAGATCCACACATGGACTTTACACCACCATTGTGATCTTAACAAGCACAAGGTCCTCGAATGGAATTTTAACCACCATTATAACCTTTGCTTACCCAAGGTCCTCAAATAGAATTTTAACCACCATTATGACCTTAAACCCACCCATGGAATTTTAACCACCATGGTGTACTTAACCATCTCGAAGTGTACTTGGATGGAGTTACCGGTTCACACTTAACCACTCCACATCCAAGGCGACTTTATTCACGGTGCACCCAATCATATAGCCGGCTAACTATATCCGATTAAAGTAACCAATAACCACTTACATCACTTGCCAATATAACCATCTTACCACATTAATCCAATGTTTACAAGCATAACCCAATGCAAAAACCACCTTTTACCATCATCAATCCACTGTTTATGAAGCATTACACAAAGCCATTAAACAACATGCAACACTATGCATCAATTCCACAATTCCAAAGTACAAAACTAAGGATCTCTTACCTTGAGCATCCTTCACTCATGGCTTTCAAAACCAGCATTAAACCATGCTAAAATATGCTTTAAAAACAGAATTTAAAACATGCAAATCACACGCATTGCATCCAACAATCACAAGTTCTTCAAAAAAAACCAATTCATAACTCAAACCATGAGAGAAATTCCATTTATTTACTCTTGAGCTTAGCTAAGTTGTTTAGACTTAAACTAAGCTCTCAAAACCCTCAAACCTTGGTTTTAAAGCTGAAAACCCAACTTCACTCACCGATACACAAAACAAGGCTAGCCAACAAGCCTTCCAAGCATCTGAAGCCTTTCACACCACCTCAAATGCTCACGGATCAATCTCCCCTGTTTCAAGCACACAACAACAGAGGATTAATGCATCATAATGCATTAAAAGCACCAGCAACACAACTCAACTCGCTGCTCTACACAAATCCAACATTTTGGCTACCAAACACAACCGAAAACACCTCCAAACACTTCCAAAACTTAACCCAGCCAAGATCCATTACTTCTAACCATTTACAAACATCAATTAACATTCAAAATGATCCCAAACACATCCTTATACCTCCAGCTATAACAGACCATCAAAATCACTCCAAAAACCATCAAAAACACAAACTAAACTTTAGGAAATTCAACCTATCCGAGATTGCATTAATTAAACCTCAATTTCTCATCAATTTAGCATTCATTTAACATCAAATTGACACCTCAAAACACTGCCCAATCAGATCATACGAAATTTCATCAAAATCAAGCAAATCTTGCATTTAAAAGCCAAGATCAAGAACACAACCTTAAAACCTTTTATAAAACACAAATTAAGGATTGAGAACTTAGGAATTTCAGTAAAGAACTGAGAGCTTAGAGGAGAAGGACGTTCTTACCTCCAAACTTGAGTTTTCTCCCTTTTTGGAACCAAAATCTTGAAAATCCAATTAGCAAATGGTGAGGTTTTGTTGAAGAGATGATTAGCAATCAAAAGAGAATTGAAAAGAGATATTTAGGTGAAAAAATCAGAGGAAAAAGCTCTGGAGAAAGATGTTTGGTTTGAGAGAAAATGAGAGAAAATGAAAATGGAAGATTTGAGAGAAAAGTTAGTTATGACTAAAAATATCTTCCCTCCACTTTTGTTTTATTTAAAAGCCTTTAATTAAATCATTAATATTTAGGAAAAATCTGGAGAAACTCCCCTTGGGTAAATAGCTCCTTAAAGATTCAAAGTTTCAATCCTTTTTAAAACAGTCACGCAGTTTTCAAAAATTACATTTTGGTCACTAGCCAAAATGTCACCCTTCCAAACCTCATTTTGTAAAATTGATTTCACAGTTCACTTATATATATTAAAAGAGGATTTTAGAACATTTTTCCATATTTTTAATGCAACCCGAACTAGGCTTTCCTAATTTCACCTTTTTATATTCGAACCGCACTCTGACCGAACCGGTCCAAGCCCAAAACTTCTAAGCCCAAAATTGGGGCGTTACATCCCAAATCTTTTATTGTCGTTTTTGATCATTTAGCTAACATTACCTTTGAGGAAGTTACATCAGATCATTAAACGAACACTTCCGTAAGTGTCGATAAGTTTATTATTGAATATCGGACATAGCTATTGGTATTGACATTCAGCATTTTCATTGATATAGTTATTGTCATTGAAACATTGTAAAGATATTATCGGGCATTGATATTGACCTTGAACCATGAAACATTGATTATGAGACATGTTTGCGATTGATATTATTGAAATCATTGGTCATTGGAATTCTCATTGAATATTGGGTATGGATATGAACATTGAAACCCTGGATTTGAATAGACATTGGATACAATTGGCATGCCATAAAATTCATGAGCTCGGTGTACGGGTAGACTACGGTCCTAAGGCTACGGCCTATATTGATTTGGCGAGGCAAAGGGATGTGTATTGATATTGGTCATATTGGCGAGGCGGAGGGATGTGTATTGATATTGGTCATATTGGCGAGGCAAAGGGACTAGACCATTCATTGATTTGGCGAGGCGTAGGAGTTCACGTATCCACTATCTTGATTCAATCCAAGGGCTAATGAGTAAATGAATAAGTTGAACATTGTATATTGAAGCATTATATTATCATTGATGAGCATGTGATGCATAATATTGATATTGATGAGCATGAGAGCATGAAAATAGAGATACTTGTTATATTGTCATTCATATTGTTATGACTACCTCAGTAGGCAATGTATGCCTAATGTATTGCGTCTCATGCATTTTAGGTTGAAAGATCGTGTGTTCGAGGATCGGATAGTCAAGGAAAGACAAGTCACTACAAACCCTAAAGTAATGTGTTTTGACTTTAACTCCTAGGAAGGTGGCAAAGTAATTGAACTAATTGTTTATACTGATTTTTATATGTTGTGTGATGCCCATGTTAGAATATGGTTAATGGCCCTTTTGTTTGGCTTAAAATTGCTTACTTGGCTCATAAAGGTCAAAACATAGTAAACGAATTCGTATGATCATGAAAATTGGCATGCTAGTATTTTATACTATTTAAATGTTGAGTGTAAAGTTTCATTGCATTTAGACATCGTTTGGTAGATCGTGTCGAAAGAAAACCAATCAAAAACTGTCATTATAGGTCATGCCGTATCGATACGGGTCATGGCGTATCGATAAGGGTATACATAATTGAACCTAAAGAACAGGGCATATCAAAGCAGAATATAGCCGTTTCGAAACATTTTGTCACTGGAATTGATTGTTTCGATACGAGTTCATAGCATATTGGAACGGGTCAAAGTCAAAAAAAGTCAACCTGTATCGATATTGGTGTTTCCGTATCGATACGGTCTGAAAGGAAAAGTCAACTCGTACCGATACTGGTGTGTCCGTATCGATAAGGTCTAAAGGGTATAGTCAACATGAGTTGACCATCGATCACCCGTTTCGAAACAGCCCCAGGGTGTTTCGATATGGAGTTAGCTAAGTTAGTTAAAAGCTCATTAAACATATTGCAATGTTCACAGTTTGGTCACTGAATTTTGAGGGAATAAATTGGATGAGTTAAAGAATTCCAAATTGTATGAAATTTTACAGGGTTATTAATATTGTGGTGAATTTCAATATGGCATAATCAATTGCATCGAAGGACCCCTAATTTATCAAAGTTATAGTTTGGTCCCCGAAACTTGTATCAGTTGATATTTAGCCCTAATGGATTAATTAATATTGTGAATGGGTCAGTTGGATTAAGTTGTATTGTGGTAATGAGTTATTATATGTTATCGGTGAAAACGTTAATATTAAAATGAAATTTTGTGGCGCTAATTACTATATTAACCATCGGTTTCACCTTCCGACCCGGTTCTCGACTAGACCGGGAAGGGGGTGTTACATTTGTGGTATTAGAGCTAGAGTTTAGTCGATTCTAGGACTAACTCGAAACTTATTGCATTGTTATTGTGTTACTTTGCCACCTAGGAGTTATATATTATGTATATTGTGACTTGTCGACTAATCCGATCTTTCATATAGATATGTCTAAAACTAACAAAGCTTATATTTACGAGCTTGCTACTGGCTCCTTGACGCATGGCTAGGATATTAGAGGAGGAAATTCTCATAAACCACCGCAACCGCAGGACCCTCCTGTTTAGGGTACCAAGCCTGCAGCACCTACCGCTCAGGTTGAGTGTTACAAGAACATGATTGACATGTTCATGCAGTTTATGAGTGCTATGAGGTCCGAAAAAACCATGCAACCTATCGCTTCTGTTGTTCAACATGCTCGAGCACCTATTGATAAGTTCTTACAGTATTGGGCTTATACTTTTACTAGACAAGATGACGACAACCCTGAAGTTGTCGAATACTGGTTGGACAATACCTTGCGGATTTTGAATAAGCAACTTCAGTGCTCGGACGAGCACAAACTTGAGTGTGCCATCACGTTGCTGGCCAATGAGGCACTTTATTGGTGGGAAACAACCATTTTGGCAGTTTTTGAAGACACGGTGATTTGGGAGTTCTTCCTTACAGAATCCTGCAAGAAGTATATCAGCGAATTTTACCTTGCCAAAAGGTGAAGCATCTTCCTTCACCTTAAACAAGGCGAACGACCGATCGAACAGTATATACATGATTTCTGCAAGTACTGTAGATACGGTGTTGAGTACATTAAGAAGGAGGAAGAAAAGTGTCGGATGTTCATTGCAGGGCTTAATGGTGAACTACGCCCTATGTTCACTGCGTTAAGCATTTCTGATTTCCAAGACCTTGTGAAACGAGTCAAGGCCACTGAAGCTGCACAGAAAGCTCAACGAGCTGGTGGATCTGGAAAGTCTGAGAAGACGTTTAAGGACAATTCTCGACCTCCGAGATGGAATAAGAAAGGGAGATATCAAGGTCCTAAATATAATATCTATCTACAACCCTCCCGTTCTAGAAACATTGAGAGACCTCAGTCTGTGACGCAGTCTTTTGCTAAAGCAACATCCGTTGATAGTACTAGAGGTCTGAATCGAGGCAACCAGCATCCACTCTACATTTATTGTCAGAATAAGCATCCAGCGGGTCAATGTCGTAAGCAGACTGGAGCCTGTTACTACTGTGGTGAACAGGGTCACTTTATACGTGACTATCCTTTGAATGCAACTAAATCTATCGCTACACTGACTACTGCTGCCTCTTCTTCTCAATCCTTTAGAGGTAAAGGATCAAATCAAGGATCATCAGGAACTTTTGGGTGATTGAGTGGTCCAGGGAAACCCTTTAATAATCAAGATTCAAAAGCTTCTGCCCAAATGTATCATGTGAGGAGTAGAGAAGAAGAGGATGAACTTGATGTCATTGCAGGTACCATCAAGTTATATTTGCATTCTTTATATTCATTGATTGACCCTGGCTCTACTTATTCTTTTATAAGTGCCATTGTAGTTAAGAAATATAATATGTCTTCCGAACCAATAGCATCGAGAATTTCTGTAACCAACCCCTTAGAAGATTGTGTCACCGTAAGGATAGTGTGTAAGAACTGCCCCTTAATGATCCAAGGGATTCCTTTTCCATCCAATTTCTTGGCCTTACCGATCCATGAATTCAATGTCATCCTAGGCTTAGATTGGCTTAGTGAGCATCAAGCCTGGGTAGATTGTTGTAAAAAGAAATTGTACTTTCGAGGTTTGGGTAAGGAAAGTGGTGTATTGATGAACGCGAAGAATCCATCCTTGCATGCTTTGACATTGGAAACCAAAGACGAGTTGCAATTACAAGACATTGACATTGAATGTGAATTTCCTGATGGACTTCTGAGATTGCCCCCAACCCGTGAAGTGGAGTTTGGCATCGAGGTGCAACCTGGGACTGCTCCAGTTTCCATTGCACCATATCGTATGGCAGCTATGGAATTAAAAGAATTAAAGACTCAGATTCAAGACATTGAGCAAAATTTTCATTCAACCGAGCTCTTCGCACTAGGGAGCTCTGTTTCTCTTTGTTAAGAAGAAAGATGGTTCTATGAGATTGTGCATTGACTACCGACAATTGAATAAAGTCACCATCTAGAATAAATATCCATTTCCTAGAATAGACGACCTGTTCGATCAACTAAAAGATGCCTTTGTGTTTTCCAAGATCGACTTAAGGTCGTGCTACTATCAAATGAGAGTTAAGGAGTGTGATGTACCAAAGACTGCCTTTCGTACAAGATATGGACACTACATATTCTTGGTGATGCCTTTTGGGTTAACCAACGCACCGGCAGCTTTTATGGATTTGATGAATTGGGAATTTCGACCCTAGCTTGACAAGTTTGTAGTGGTGTTTATAGGCGACATATTGATATATTCAAATAATGAAATGGAGCACCGAAATCATCTTCGTATTGTGCTTCAGACCTTGAGAAAGAAGCAGTTGTACGCAAAGTTCTCTAAGCGTGAGTTTTTTCTCATCGAAGTTGCCTTTCTGGGACACATCGTGTCGGCTTCGGGTATTCAATTGCACCTAAAGAAAATCCATGATGTTGTAGATTAGCATCCACCAAAGAATATTGGAGAAGTCAGAAGCTTCCTTGGGCTTACTGGTATTATCGAAGATTTATGAAAGGATTTTCTATCATAGCTGCTCCTTTAACTAAGTTATTGAGGAAAGAAGCTCCTTTTGTTTGGACTGAAGTTCAATAACGAAGTTTCAATCAGTTGAAATAAGTATTGACTCATGCACCCGTCCTAACCCAACCTGAGTCCGGAAAGGACTACACAGTCTACAGTGATGCATCGCACCTCAGGTTAGGATGTGTATTGATGCAAGGAGGAAAATCCATCGCTTATGCTTTGAGACAACTTAAGCCAAACGAAATAAATTATCCCACCCACGACTTTGAATTGGCTGCAGTTGTCTTTGCATTGAAAATCTGGAGACATTAACTCTATGGAGAAAAATGTTATCTCTTCACCGACCATAAGAGCCTTAAGTACTTATTGAATCATAAGGAGTTGAACCTTCAGAAACAGAGGTGGATAGAACTCCTTAAAGATTATGATATTGTCATTGATTACCATCAGGGCAAGGCTAACGTTGTAGCTAACGCACTTAGCCGCAAACCTTTTCCTGGTAAGCATTGACAATAAATATGGAGTTATATGTATTATGTAGTACATTAACTCATCGTAATATTGCTATATTGTATCCCCTCGAGCAATTAACGCTCGCTTCCGACTTCGGAAGCATCGTTGTCTCGTAGCTGAACTCCAAGTTCAATCTACCATCATTTTGTGAATCAAGGATTTCCAAGAGCAAGATTCTTAGCTTCAATCTATTGTTTCTAAGCTATCGGATAACCCCGACTTCAGAATTAATTCGGAAGGACTCTTGCATTTTCATGACTGAGTCTGTGTACCTAATGATGAATCTCTTCGCACCAATATTCTCTCTGAAGCTCTTTCGAGTTCTTTTTCCGTTCACCCCGGGTCTGTGAAGATGTATAAGGACCTACATGAACTCTATTGGTGGCCAAGCATGAAGCAGGATATAGTTGTCTCACGTGTCAACGTGTTAAGGCAGAACATTGTGCTCCTACCGGATTATTACTGCCTATCGATCCACCGAAATGGAAATGGAAAAAGATTATTATGGATTTTGTTAGTGGTCTACCATTGACTCTCGTGAAGAATGATGCTATATGGGTCATTGTAGATCGTTTCACGAAGTCATCTTATTTTGTATTAGTTAGAATGGACTACGGACTTCCTAAATTAGCTGACTTGTATATTAAGGAAGTAATTCGACTCCACAGAGTACCTAAGTCTATTATCTCCGATCGAGATCCCCGATTTGCATCTCAGTTTTGGAGAACCTTACAAGGAACTCTGGGCACCAGAGTTAATCTTAGTACACCTTGTCACCCTCAATCTGATGACCAGTCAGAAAGGATAATCCAGATCTTGGAAGACATGCTTCGGGCATGCATCATTGACTTTGGTGGAACTTGGGAGAAATCTCTATCCTTTGTCAAATTTGCCTACAATATTAGTTACCAAGCATCAATCCAAATGGCCCCGTATGAAGCATTGTATGGTAGGTGATGTAGAACTCCATTGTGTTGGTCGGAGCTTGGGGAGGGAAAGATGTTAGGCCCTAACTTGCTTCGAGAGACTAAAGAGCGGGTCACCGTTATCTATGATCATTTAAAGGTTGTCTTTGATTGACAAAAGGCTTATGCTGATCTCAAGAGAAGAGACATTGAGTATGAAGTTGGTGAAAAACCCTTCCTCAAAGTTTCACCGTGAAAGAAAGTTTTAAGGCTTGGCAAGAAGGGAAAATTGAGCCCCTGATTCATTGAACCCTTTGAAGTCGTTGAAAGAGTTGGCCCCGTGGCATATCGACTATTGTTGCCCTCTGAATTGAGTAAAAATCCACGTTTTTTCCATGTAGCAATGCTTCGGAAATATCTTTCTGACCCTTCGCACATTGTGGAACCTGAACCAGTAGAAATTTAACCAAATCTATCCTACGAAGAGGAACCAGTTCAAATTTTAGCAAGAGAAGTACAGAGGGTTCGCAACAAAACTGTATCGTTAGTTGAAGTGCTCTAGAGGAGCCACACCATTGAGGAAGCCACTTAGGAACCTGAGGAGACCATGAAACAACAATATCCACATCTCTTCGGTTCAGGTAAAAATTCGAGGATGAATTTTTCTTAAGGGGGGAGAGTTGTAACACACCAAAATCCGGTCTAGTCGAATTAGGTTTCGGTGATCGAAAATCTCATATTGATAAAATCCAAACATTGTATCGGCTAGTATATTTTCATACATGGAATGATCAGGAGAGCTTCCTTCATTTGAATTAAAGCCATTCTAATTAAAAAGCTATTGAGATAGCTAAAGTCAAGCTTACCCAATTGCAAAAAGAAAACAAGCACCATCCTTGCATCATCTTCGTTTTCTTGGAAGCACACACCTCCATTGAAGCTAGGATTCAAGTTTAGTTTTCTTCAAGTTATTGTTATCGAATCATTGCTATCGTTCGGGTAAGCAATAATCCTCAAACAATCGTTGAATTCCATGGATGTGTTAAGCTTAATCTAAAATCTAGTGTTTTAGCCATCCATGGATAATCCATCATTGATGCTTATATTGAATTTGGATATCGATTTTGATATCATTGTATTGACTTTGATATCGTAATATCGATCCTAACAATCTCCCTATTGATTTCCTAGCTCAAGAAATTGATAAAGAGCATCCACCGTCTCCATCCAAATCTAGGAAAAGGGGATTGTTATCCGAGAGTCATAGGAGCATCGGATTTTGAGGTGAGTGTAGTCGAAGTCTTGAGATTTGTCGAAATGCCTTCCCAAATCTTTTATTGTCATTTGCGTTCATTTAGCTAACATTACCATTGAGGAAGTTACATCGGATCATTAAACAGACACTTTGGTAAGTGTGGGTAAGTTTGTTATTGAATATCGGACATAGCTATTGATATTGTCATTGATATAGTTATTGTCATTGAAACATTGCAAAGAAATTATTGGACATTGATATTAACATTGAACCATGAAACATTGATTATGAGACCCTGGATTCGAATAGACATTGGATACAATTGGCATGCCATAGAATTCATGAGCTTAGTGTACGGGTGGACTACGGTCCTAAGGCTATGGCCTATATTGATTTGGCGAGGTGGAGGGATGTGTATTGATATTGTTCATATTGGCGAGGCGGAGGGACTAGACCATTCATTGATTTGGCGAGGCGTAGGAATTCACGTATCGATTATATTGATTCAATCCAAGGGCTAATGAGTAAATGCATAAGTTGAACATTGTATATTGAAGCATTATATTATCATTGATGGGCATGTGATGCATAATATTGATATTGATGAGCATGAGCATGAGAGCGTGAAAATATAGATACTTGTTATATTGTCATTCATATTGTTATGACTACCTCACTAGGCAACATATGCCTAATGTATTGTGTCTCATGCATTTTAGGTTGAAAGATCGTGTGTTCGAGGATCGGATAGTCAAGGCAAGACAAGTCACCACAAGCCCTAAAGTAATGTGTTTCGACTTAAGAACTCCTAGGAAGGTGGCAAAGTAGTTGAACTAGTTGTTTATACCCCTTTTGATATGTTGTGTGATGCCCATGTTAGAATATGGTAAAGGCCCTAAATGGCCCTTTTGTTTGGCTTAAAATGGCTTAAAATTTCTTACTTGGCTCATAAAGGTCAAAACATAGTAAATGAATTTGTATGATCATGAAAATTGGCATGCTAGTGGTTTATATTGTTTAAATGTTGAGTGTACAGTTTCGCTGCATTTAGACATCGTTCTGTAGGTCGAATTGAAAAAAAAACAGCAAAAATATGTCATTACAGGTCAGGTTGTATCGATACGGGTCATGGCGTATCGATACGTGTATGCATAATTGAACCTAAAGAATAGGGCGTATCGAAACGGAATATAGCCGATTCAAAACATTTAGTCACTGGAATTGATTGTTTCGATACGGGTTCATAGCGTATCGAAACGGTCAAAGTTAAAGGAAGTCAACCTGTATCGATATTGGTGTTTCCGTATCGATACGGTCTGAAAGGAAAAGTCAACTCATACCGATATTGGTGTATCCGTATCGATACGGTCTAAAGGGTATAGTCAACATGAGTTGACCATCGATCACCCGTTTCGAAACAGCCCTAGGGTGTTTCGATACGGAGTTAGTTAAGTTAATTAAAAGCTCATTAAACAGATTGCAATGTTCACAGTTTGGTCACTGGATTTTGAGGGATTAAATTGGATGAGTTAAAGAATTCCAAATTGTATGAAATTTTACAGGGTTACAAATATTGTGGTGAATTTCAATATGGCATAATCAATTGCATCTAAGGACCCCTAATTTATCGAAGTTACAGTTTGGTCCCCAAAACTTGTATTAGTTGATATTTAGCCCTAATGGATTAATTAATGTTGTGAATAGGTTAGTTGGATTAAGTTTTATTGTGGTAATGAGTTATTATATGTTATCAGCGAAAACGTTAATATAAAAATGAAATTTTTTTGGCGCTAATCATTGTATTGACAATCGGTTTCACCTTCCGACCTGGTTTTCGACCAGACCGGGAAGGGGGTGTTACATTTGCATTGCTTGGGAACAAGCAATAGTTCGAGTTTCGGGGTGTGTTAGGTGTGTAAAAGTATTCATTTTATGACCCTTTATGACTCAATTTTTGTCAAACTTAAGTTCATTTTAGATGCATTACTAGCCATACATACACAATTTCATTGTTCTTATCATTGTCATACGTGATCATCTTTATTTGAATATATTTGGTGGAAAAGGTATTGCTTTGGTATGTGTTTTGTGCATGTGCAGATTTCATTACCCACTGCCCAGGTAAGTATTGTCGTGGCAGTGAAGGAAGGAGAGATAACGGTGCGGAACCATCACTTGACGATCCATACCAAGCCATTCTTTAATGTCAAGCCTTATTGAGAAACGTTGAACCAAGAGAACGAGCAATGCCGAGCAAAAAAGACTGACAGACCATTGTCGAGGAAACGACTAAGTCATTGTCGAGGCAATGCCCTGACATTTGCTAACAAGGGAGAAAATATGCAAAGTGGTAGGTGACTTGAAGAGCATAAAACGGTGAATTTTTAGAGATACTTTTCAAGAAGACCGGAGCTTAGGAAGATCATTAAAAAGTCAAAGGAAGTTCAAGGACAAGAAATTGATAAGGAGGAATAAAATAATGAATTAAAAGAGATTTATTTATTTTTTGAAGTTATGTTCAACTCCAACTTATCCTCCTATTCCAAATAGAATTCGACAAGGCCATGCTCTAAAAAAGCCAAGGCCTAGCCGCCACACAAAGGGGGAGAGAGACTCGGTAGAGAATTTAGAGTGCTTTTTATCGCCATTATGAACTAAATCTTCTTTTAGGCTAAGGTTATTTTGCTTAGTAGTTGTGAGAAGACGATTGTAATTTGTTTAGGTTTTTGTTAATGCAATTAAGTTCAAGGTTTGCTTATTCTTGGTGTTTACTTTTTCTTGCAATTGAATCAGAAGAGGATATTGTGATTGCATCTATTTGTCTAATATCGAGATAGTTAGACTCACGAAATGAGTAAGCATGGTCTTTATCCCAATCGGTGAAAACTAATTCGACTTAGGGATAAGTACGAGTTTCAACGACTAAGAGAAGCGTAAGACTGGTTGGTGTTCACCCTTGGTTCACGCTAGGAGGTATTGTCAAGGCCTGAACATCAATAGAGTTTCGACTTAGGAATAAGAAGGGACCATTGAAGAACTCTTTGCCGAACCTTAGAGGTTGTCGCTCAATTGCCCAGGCAGTAGCCGCGCTCTTTGTCGCGGTAATAGTTTCGCCCATTGCCGAGGCAATTCTTTTGCCCATTGTCAAGGCAATCAAGTTGACATTTGCATTCAAAATCGAGACAGTTTCATTCAATTTCCACACTACGACGCAACATAATCTGGCCTACACTATCATCATATTTACTCAATCTTTTAATTTACCAACTTTCGTTATTTTAGTTGTTTTCTCTACCAAACCATTACTTGTGTTTTTATTTTTTTTCTACAGTGCGAGACGATAATCTCTGGAAGTAGCCCAAATCCATGTGGAGATGATATCTTTTATATTATAACTTGGCAAGGTGTATACTTGCATTAAAATTGTGACAATGAATACGCGTAACATTGATGTTGGAAGATAGGAATCAATCGAGAAAAGCCCAAAGAACATATACCATGGAAAACTCTTGTGCTATGTGTGGGGAACATCATGTGTTTGAAAATTGCCCTCACCTTTTCGGTGCACATGACTACATGAAGAACCATAGATGGAACCAGCAAAAAAATCGTTCATGGTATGATCAAAAAGCTCCAAATTTTTTTACCATAACAATTTTGCCGTAGCAACAGATGTCGCAGCAACATATATGCCTTGGTAATGTAGTCCTTATCAGCACCCAAGTGCCACGGTAACAGATATGCCATGGTAATGCAGTCCTCGCTAAGAGCTATTAAATTCGATGGATGTGTGTATAGCCAGGATGGATCTACTCTTGAGAGAAGCGGAAGATCGTTTGAGGAGATCCACATATACCATGGATAACATGCACCAACAATTCATTCCTAGGGATACTGAAGTTCCAAGGCAATAGGACAAAGAGCAATGCGAAGAGAGCTCTCCGATGTGTGAGGAACAAATAGAAACTCCAAGTCGAGAGTATATTGATGAGAAATACTACCCAATACATGATGAACCTATGAAACAAATAGCCCCGACAAATATTGAGGAGCCTGAGCAGAGCAATGTTGCAATGACACTTAGTGAGGTTGAGAAGAGTATTGAGAATGCCACGGAAATACCACATGCCTCAACAAGTCTTGATGCCTCGGTAAGTCTAGAAGCCTCAGCAATTCCATCAATCAAGAAGAAGAAGGGTGATGATATAGCAATTCCTGAGGAATCAGATATCCTGAATGTTACAAGACTAATGCTGAAGCAGGAATTTGTAAATTGCTCTCATCTACCTTTGCCCCGGCAATTAAACGACCACATGTAAGCTCAACACGATGACAATACTTCACTAATGGAATATGAGCAGGTAATGGTTAATCCTTTTGAATTCCTTGAAAAATCAGCTCTTCCATTGCAGGTATTTCTTGAGGAAACGACGCCGATAGATTTAAAGCCATCTAAATCTATACTGATGGAGATAGTTGAGAAACCTAAAGAAAATGGTGTTTGGACTCATGAAGCTTTTCAAAAAATTGGGTTTTCCCTTGACTTGCACCGAATTATTGCAGAAGATTGCCATGGCAATTAGCTGGCGCATCAATTG
This sequence comes from Hibiscus tridactylites, assembly GCA_958450335.1. Taxonomy (NCBI): domain Eukaryota; kingdom Viridiplantae; phylum Streptophyta; class Magnoliopsida; order Malvales; family Malvaceae; genus Hibiscus; species Hibiscus tridactylites. The sequence goes on from OY288271.1 coordinate 61,256,367, forward strand.
CCTCGGCAATGAAGGCTACATCCAGCCATGACAAATTTCAACGAGAATGAGGTAAGTAAATGGTTGGATGTTGATATAATTTTTCCAATAATATATTCATGCCTTCAGGAACAATCGCAAGGTGGAGTGTATACATGGACTACAAGGGAACACCAAAAAAAGACACATCCACCATGGTAATGCAAAGAGGAGTAGTTGCGTGCACATTGGCCCAACTTTTTTTGGGCAATATTGCCCCTCGATGGAGGGTGCGAATGGACTATAAGAAATATCGGAAACGACCCTCCTCAAATTATTTTACCTTATTTTGTTTATTTGTGTTATCTTTAGATTTTAGGTTTCTATCGTTGCTTTAATTTCGTTAGTATTTCTTTTAGGATAAGAGTTTCAAGGGATGAGAAGTTACCCCTCCTTTATTCCATCTTGAAATATTCAGTTTTTCTTTTATTATTTCACTTTTCTTTTCCAATCAAGAACCACGGGAACCTAAAAAACCCATGGCCAAGAATCTCAAGACTATGCCCAAGGCAAGTTGATGATCCAATGAACGAGATGATGCCTAATAAACCAGATGGAGTCGACCGCAATACTTGAGGATTATGGGAGAAAAACCGACAAAAACAAAAGAAGTACCTAAGAAATCCACACAAAAAATTGCCTGGGCAAAAATTGAATTGGCAATTCTGAATGCCTCGGCAAGACCTGATGTCAAGGATAATGAACCTACCTCGGTGAGCATGGATCGAATAGAAGAGATGCTCCACACATTATCTACATAATTGGAGCAATTTGAGGCAATAAAAATTGCTTCGGCAACTACGGATGCCCAGGTAAGTGAACATGCCTCGGCAAACCTGGATCAAATCGAAGTAATGCTCCGACCCTCGAAGCAAATGAAGGCCCAACAAATTCTATGCATGCACCACCAGCTACACGCATTCAACCACCACGCAACAGCAAGTGAATCAAGCATACGGATCGAAGGAAACTCATCATTCAAGGTGACGACCTTTCTAACTAATTCATTTGCATTTTATTTTAATTTTTCATGCATTGAGGACGATGCATCTCTCGAGTTTGGGGTGAGTGCTTGTGTTTGGTTAATTTCATCTTAGTTGCTTCATCTTTAGTAATTTCATATAGGTTGCATATGTCAATTGTCATGCCTTTAATTGCATTCATCATTCAAGTGTACAGATCGATGAATTTTTACCAAAAAGTCAAATTTTATGAAAATCCATATTTCATGTTTTTTGATATCCTGAATCTGTTTTCGAAGTGCGTTTCAAGAAATTTTAACCCGAAAGCCTCCGAATCTGACCTTGAACTTGAACTTGTATATGTATCTAATTATTCAGTTAAGAGTAATATGAATAAGGATTAAAATTGGAAATTGTGAAATTGAAGGTATTCACAGCTCTTTGTATACGAGATGTCGAGGGACGACGAATTCGGGTTCGAGAGTGATATAATGGAGTATCATGGATTGACTCATGTAGTTTGGAGTCGAGGTAATACTTAACTACCTCTTGCATGCTTATGGAACATGTTGGTAATTGGTTAATGTATGAACAATTAAGATTGCTCTATTGATCATTTTTAAGTAGTATTACTACAGTAAAATGATAATAAACTGGTTAAGACCGAATACTCGAATATGGAATTGATTATTGGTAAGAAATCCAACTTGAGTGAATGATCGATAAAACATTTCACCTCGCAACTTTCAATTTAGATTATTTTCTTGATAAAAGATCTAATGCTTGAAATGCTTGGATGGGAAATGACAAAAATTCCCTTGAGTAAAAAGAATGACTAAAATTACCCCAATGTGGAAAGCGATCTGGAAATTTACACTAGATTTGGTAAAACGACATGATTCGTCTGAAAAACCTCGAACTACTTAAAAAGTTATGGTAACAAGATTTAAACCTTCAAGATAGTTAAGTGCTTACTTTCCTTAAATTTTGAATAAATCTCAGAAGATAGATTTACGGAAAGCTATTCGTACATCTGAATTAATCAACTGGCTCAAAACACTGAATCCATGGAAATAACTAAAAGGATTGGAAATATTGTTAAGGCTAAATTAATCAAAATTGGCATAATGACCAAAAATACTGAAGTATATTTGTAATTCCCCAATTTTGGGCTTAGAAGTTAGTCAGGTTCGGCTAAGAGGTTCGGGTGAACCGGTTCGAGTGAGTTGTGCTAGTTTCGGGATTAATTTGAAATAAATGGTTTTTGAGGGAGATAAAATAAGGAAAAATATTTTATAATCTTAAAGTAATGTTTTGAAAGTTTTTGAGAGTTCAATTTGGTTAAATTGGACTGACTTTATTGGAATTTTGAAAACGGTGACTAATTTGTAAAAATTGCAAATTGCGTTTTAATGACTAAATTGAAGAGAGCCAAAACTTAGAATCCTTAGGGAGCTATTACACCAAGATGTTATCAGCTATTCCTTTGATTTTTTGTTTTAAAGTTATTTAATTAATTGATTTATTAAATGTGAAGTGAAAAAAAGGATTTTTTTAAAAGGCTTTACATAACTACTTTTCTTCTAAACTTTTCTCTCAACTTTCCCAGCATCCAAACTACCTTTTCATCACTAAAATATCCAGAGATTTATCTCATTTCATCTACTTTTGATTTCTAAATGATGCCCATGGATTTCTACATCAACTAACTAAAGTTTTCTTGAAGGATTTCTTCAAAATCATTGCAAATCAAGGGGAAAGCTTGTGTTAGAGGTGATCTTTCTTTTCTCTCCTCTAATCAAGATTCTTTATTGAAATTCTCAAGTCTTTGGCTCTCTAATTATGTTTAATAACATGATTTTATAATTTAATTGATGAAAATGGCTAAATCAAGTTTTGGAAGATGATTTCTCAAGATTTTTGTTATGGCACTATTTTCATTGATTTGAGATTGATTTTAATCATGATTTGGATGTTAAATGATGTTAAAATAAAGGTTTCATAATGGTAATCTCGAAATGAGTTGGATCTTTAATTGTTAGATTTGGGGTTTTGTGGTGTTTGGGTGAAATCTGAGTTGTTGGAGGTATAAGGATGTAATTAGGTTAATTTTGGATGTTGATTGATGATTAAAATTGGATGGATGTGTTAGATTATGGTTGGGCTAAGTTTAGAGAGTGGTCGAAGGTGATTTCAGTTGTTTCGAATGGGTGTTTTGGTGTTTTGGGCAGAGCCGCGAGATAGTTTAAGTTGCTGGTGATTTTAATCCATTGTGATGCATTAATCCTCTGTTCTTGTATGGTATAAATAGGGGAGAACACATCGGAAGCAATCGGTGAAGTTCCAGGGGCTTCAGACGCTTGATTTCGCATCAGCGAATCTTGGTATCGCGAGTCGATAAGTGAGAACGTGGTTTCCAGCTTTGAAACACTTTAAAGGTGGTTTTGGGAACTTAGTGTAAGCTTGAAAAGCTTTACTAAGTTCGGAAGTAAGTAAAAGGAATTTCTCCCTCGGATTGTACTACTATGAGTTTGTTGATGCACTTGATTTTAAATGCATGTTACCTGCTATTTAAAGCATTATTTAAAGTAAGAAATTTACAGTTTTGATGCTATGTTGATGAAGGATGCACATGGTAAGTAATTCTTGTAATTATATGCTTATATTTGTATCTTGAAGCATGGTTTGATGTTTGGAAATGTGATTTATGGATAATGCTTAGAAAATAGTAAGGTTTATGTTAAATGTGAATTATATTGGCAAGTGATGTTGTGAAAATGGTTTATAAATGAATCGAATATAGTTAGTCGGCTATAGGATTGAGTGCACTATAAACAAGTCGCCTTGCATGTTGAGGGGTTTATACGGTGTACCGAATACTCCATCCAAGTACCCTAATGATTGAGGAAAGTGTATGGTGTCTCGTCTCTCGTTAGTGGGGTTATACATGTACCGATGAGTGGTGTCGAGGGGTTTATACGGTGTACCGAATACTCCACCACGGGTGTCACAACGGTAGAGGGTAGCTCTCGTGTGTGAACCTTGAGATGCCGGTGAGAATATATGAAGTGTAAGGACAACACTTGTGAATCCATGTATCCGATGTGGTTTTGAGAAATGAACATGTTGATGATCACTTGTAAGCCAATATAATTGATGATGCGTTATGATATGATTTATGATGCAAAAAATTGAAAATGCATGTTTTACTCTTTAAGCTTTGCATGTGGTAATTATGAATGGGAAGGCTTAAGTTGAGTGTTAGCAATGGATTTGCTGTTGGGTTTATAACACATGTTGCATGATGTTTAACATGTTGATTTGTTAAAGGGAAGTGCATGGTTATAACACATGATGGTTGAAAAAAATTTTGCACGGAATATCAATTTGACTACTCAGTGGTAAGTCCTATGGTGAAACAACAAAGGCAACCTTTTAGATATACGATATAATCAGTATTTGGAAATGATACACGTGAAGTGCATACACATGAATGTTTGGTAAGTATTGCAAGGTTGGAATCTGTTAGTTCAAATGGAATTGAAGGCTTGATAAACTGTTGGAAATCCTAAATTTTGCAAATCATTGTTTTGTCATTATTAGGCCAAATTACAAAATTGCCCTTGATAGTAAAATGACCAAAATGCCCTCGTTGGTCGAAATGATCGAAACAACCTTAATATATCTGATATCTTGAATGATCTCAATATAGCATATCCTGAATGCTTGGTTGGTGATGTCGGCTAGCACGTACCCTTTAATCGGAACCTCGTTATTGAAATCAGTTCAAAACTGTCAAAAGCTCAGTGATTTCTTTTTTCTTAAAATATCAAGTATCTCATAGAAATAAATTGTTCCTTTTAGTGTGTTCCAATTGCACATGAATATTCTACCATTCTGAACCCAACATTATCTCTTGATCTAAAATATGGCTTTTATCTTACTGAAATATATCTCTAGATCTAAACTAAAAATCGTGCTCTCTAGTTATTGTTTCATTAAAAAGTAAAGGTTGCTTTATATCTACCGATTATTACAGGTTATTATTATTACTGTTATTACTATTATTACTGTTATTACCGTTATTGGGGTACTTGGGATAGAGTATGAAGTTACCGCAGGTTCAATCCTGATCAAGCTGGTAATTCCTTACCGTTTCAGGTTCCTATGCTTTGGCTAGGGTAATTCCTTATCGTTCATTCTTATGCTTTGGCTAGGGTGATTCCGATCGTACCTAAGGTATCCTCTTAGGCTGGCACCTACGCCCAATGGGCCTGGGTTAACGCCCCTTATAGATGCAGTTCTGGGGGACTGCATATTAGAGTTTGGTTAGAGGATAGATAGGAAATCTAAAATGAACTTTATCATGAACTTTACCGCTACTATTATGTGTCCGTAAAATAAAATGTTCACTGCACCATTACATTGTATGTGTTAATTGTACAATGTTGGAACACACGCTAAATTCTCTGGTTTAACTATCGTAATCTATCTCTCTTCTAATTCTACAGTCTATATGCTCCTCGTCTGATACTTGGTGAATGAATAAAGAACAATTCTGTTATCTTTAAGTATAGTGCTTCATCGACATATTAAATCATAATTGGAGTCTGTTGTTGCCTGGAACATCATGATAATGTTATGCTTGCCATATACATGCATGTAGTTACAGCATCATTGGGTAGTTTTGTATTACTGAGCTTTCCCAAGCCTATTTCATTTTTACGATCGCAAGTTAGATGACACCCATCATGGTAAAGTGACCGACATTAATGTTTAGAGTTTTCTCGGCATTGCTTCTAAAGTACAGTACTGGTATAGTCAATGGGCATGTATGACGTGTATTGTTTTATACTAGTGTCTGTGATATGTTGTTCGAACTGATGTTCTATGTTTACATGATTTTTGAAATGATATTTTATATAAAAGTTTGTTTTATAGTTTTAAAGTATTTAAAAAAAGAACTTTATATGGGTTTTACAATGGGTTGCTCTTGTGACCCTAATGTGACTCTCTATGATCCGTGGTAACGTATAGGCAGGTTTAAGGGGTTACATTTAGTGGTATTAGAGCTTAGAGTTGCGTCATTTTGGGTAGATCGGCTAATCGCCTATCATAGGATGTTTGATTTGTGCATGCCCCTAGATCATAATCGTACTCTTCTAAGCCAGAACTTCGATGTTGTAATCCTTTTCCTGGGATAAGTGAATCTAAGTCTTAGGTCCTCTATAGCTCGATATGTACTGGCAATGAGTGCCTATAACTTTTGTATGTGATTTGGATAAAATTGATGAATTTGAATATGGATAAAGAACATGAGATGGTTCATGCATGGGAAATTGAAGATCTGATTCGATTTGAGAATACATGTTTGATTAATATGAAGCAACTGATTTAAGATTACGTATAATGCTATTCAGTGATAATGATTATGTTTGAGAATTTTTTGGATGGAAATTTGGTAAAAGTAGTATGAATTTAAAAGAAAGGTGCCCGTGAACGTGGCAAGTGGTTACTCTGTTATACACGAAGGAAACAATTGCTTGAATATTACGTTGAAGGTAAGCGACATCTGTTTAAAACCTTGGTTATGTTCAATCGACATGAAAAAATACTTTTTCTTTGAAAATATTTCATGGTGTATCGTTATATATCATTTGGATTTCAAGTACAATTTTTCTTCCGTGAATTGATGGTCAACCTAAAAGAGTAATACATAATCTAGAAGATATACTTCATGGTCGCATGATTGACTTCTGTGGTAGTTGGGAAGTTTTCTTATCCCTGCTTGATACCGATTATAATAAAAGTTATGACACAAGTGTTTGTTTAGTACCGTATGAAGTTCGGTATGAATTCAAATATTGTATTCTGATTAGTTGGTCTGAGATGTATGATGGGATGACTTTGGGTCCAAAGACATTTCGAGTGACTAAGGACACTACCATATTGATATGTGAATCGTCTGAGAGTCTCGAGAAATAAGGATACTCTGATGGATAAGTTTCAATACAATAAGGGATGAAAGAGTAGTTTCTGCATTTCTCCGACTCAGGAAAATTTTGAGGACAAAATTTCTTTTTAGGGTGGAGAGTTGTAACATCCCAAAATTAATAAGCTCATTAAATATAAAAAAGGGAAATGTGTAAAAAAATAAGGCATTAACAACCGTGGGGTTTGAACCCATAACCCTTAGTTGTATATGCTTGTGAGTTAACCATATAAGCTAAAGGTGTTTCTTGTTAAATCTTACCCCAAATTAATATTAAAGTATACTCGGTGGCTTTACCAAAGTTTCATAAGTCAAATGTGACTCCCCAACTACCCCATAATTATCATTTGTTCGAATAGAGATAGGCTAGAAATTTCTATAGAAATCTCCCCCAACCACCATAATCGTCATTGGCTCGATCTCAGCCACATGCAGTCCGTGGCGTGCACGGCCAACATCGACGGAATCGCCGCTCCTCTCCGATCACAACCCCTCAACCACTCACGGGGATACGTCATCGTTCGACGTGGAGGTTGAGTTGAAGGTTCAACGTGAAACCCAAAAGTCGTTCCACCTAACCTTGTTGTTTCTGGCCACCTCTATCGCCGTTGGGGCGCGTCGACGATCCGAGTGTGTTTAGCACGATTAGGCGAACAAAACCTGACCAATTGATCCTTTTCCTAACGCCAATAAGACTCTCATTGAAGCTTCGTCAATTCCGGCCATCTCGGATTCGTTTTAGGTGAGATCCGGTTAAATTCTGGCTTGTGTTGATGAACTCTGGGTTTTGTTGAATCGTATGCCTGATGGGCTATGTTTTTCCGATAGAGCAACGACCATTGGAGTCACCAACGACAATTCTAGTGTACCGCCGGCGAGTCTACGAAGTTTGGGTAAGTGGGCCTGAATCGGTTTGAGCCAACCGTCTAAACATGGTCTGAACTGATCTGGCCATTGGTTCAGGCCGATCTGTCCAACCTAGTTTTATAACCCACCATGCTTATTATAAGCCAGTGGGCAGGCCTGATAAGGCCCAATGGCCTTAATCCATACTCGTTTGGCCCAAACTCGACCCGATAACCAATCGGTCTAACCCATGTCTGAGCCTGAAACCTGAGCTCAACTTGAACCTGCCCGACCCGACCCGATAATCCGAGTTTAAACCCAACTCGACTGAGTCAACCTATTGATCAAGTCAACCCACCCGAGTAAATTTGTGAGTCAACTTGCTCGATTCAACCCAGTTGACTAATTATGTTAGCATGACGTCAGCGTTGACTTTGACTAATGATGTCAGCACGAAGTCAGCGTTGACTTTGACCAAAAGGTCTGATTTTCTGAAAATCCATATTTCATGTTTTGACGTCCTGATTCCGTTTTCAAAGCCCATTTCAAGAAATTTTAACCCTAAAGCCTCCGAATCTGACCTTGAATCTAAACTCGTATATGTATTTAATTATTCAGTTAAAAGTAATGTGAATAAGGACTGAAATTGGAAATTGTGCAATTGAAGGCATTCACAGCAATTTGTATACGAGATCTCGAGGGACGACGAATTCGGGTTCAGTAGTGATCTAATGTAGTATCATGGATTTACTCATGTAGTTCGGAGTCGAGGTAATACTTTACTACCTCCTGCATGCTTATGGAACATGTTGGTAATTGGTTAATGTATGAACAATTAAGATTGCTTGGTTGATCATTTTTTAAGTAGTATTGCTACGGTAAAATGATAATGAATTGGTTCAGACCGAATGACTCAAATAAGGAATTTAATATCGGTAAGAAATCCGACTTCAATGAATGATCGATAAAACATCTCATGATACATGCATGGGAGGGCTAAAGCAATGCATATTGGACAAGAAGTTGAATCTGTTTGTGAAGTCTAGAAAGTCAGCCAACTTGCACGAGTTTTCGGATGGGATCCAGGCATTTCTGGGCAGAGTTGTCTTCTAAAATATTGACCGTCATTTAGTTACCTTTTCAACGCATCTTGAAACTCATCAATCAGACATCAGGAACTCATGATACGTCCATTTTCTAAAGACTGCACACGCATAAAACTAGATTCGGGATTATTATGGGATTTTGTAAAATTCAACCCAAAAGCTATTATATAAAACTTTTGGACAAATTAGTCTTATCCCAACTTAATTATTAACATTTAAATTATGTTTTTAGGGTTTTATATACTTTAGGAACCAGCAACCCTTCTCCCAAGCAGCTCTTATCAATGTAACCCCCTCGTCCCAGTCTGGACGACTGACCAATCCGAGTGGGTCACACGGGGAAAACTGAAGTGAAACCCGTTAAGGCTCCCCTTCGGTTAGCAACCCTAGAAAATTTATTTTAACATTATCTTGTCTAAAGGCTTTAATACTTCCTATGTGAAACACAACAGCGGAAACACAATGAATTAATACAAACATACAAGCAAGCAATTTTAAACAACCCATTTTAGTTTGTACATCTAGCCATATCGATATACTAGAAGTGTGTATCCATACGCCTAGACTAGGTCAACTGCCCAAAGTCAACCTCGGGAGACCGTATTGGTACACTGGTTGACCGTACCGATACGCCCTCCACAGTCAACTTCTCAAGGTCAAACGATAAAAATCATACTGATACACCCAAGACACATACTGATACGTCAATATCTCAGATTTCCAGAGAGCTTTTGGCCTATCGATACACCCCCATGTACCGGTACGCTAAGCTTAAACTGAGGCCCAAAGTGTAGGACCGTATCGTTACGACCCTTGGGCATATCGATACGCCCTGCACTGCAAGCCTTAATTTAGCTGCAAAATGCACTAAGACTCAACTCTAAATGCAATTTACGACTCATCTAGCCACAAACAAACATTCATACAAAATTTAGCAACCAAGAATCAGCCTACGGAACAATTTAAATGAACAACGGAGCATCAACATCAAGGCATCCATACTTAAGAGAAACTTGCATTCTAAACATACATAAAGGGTCTAATTAGCCAAAAGGTACATACATTCACTAGCAAGGTTTACATACACTCAAAACAACACATAGCATTCATAGAACAAGGGTCATAAGCCTTCAAAACACAAGCATTAGGCAATAACATAACATGGTTTTCAAATCCATATCAAGGCATAAACAACAAACCAACATATATGAGTCTAACAACGCTCATACAAATCACATAGCAGTCCCATTGCTAAACTACCACATTATTTACTAAACCATACTTGAGCAACTACAAAAGCTTGGAATGCCCCTTTCCTTGCTCCTTGCTAACTCCACGCTAATGATCTGCATTATCGAAAACGAGAGCGTAAGCTAGAAGCTTAGTGAGGGTGCTCTAAAACAAAAACAACAACAATGCAGGGCTCAAGCATATCATCCTTAAGACAACACACATGCATACACAAGCATCAACATAGCATCAAGCTAACCTCACATGAATGCACTAACATGGCATCTTACCTCATGTTATACCCAACAAGATATAGCATTTAATCTTAACAACAAACTACATGAACAAGTATATTGGCAACTATTAGTTTACTCGGATATGCAGATAACTTCCGTCGGGGCTTTCACCTCCAACGTACTCAACAACAACGTTACCTTCGGTGGGATTACACTCATCACCGGACCTTTCATGGATGGGATTACACTCATCATCACATGCCCTACGGATGGGTTTCCACTTATCATCACGTAATAATATAAAATTTCTGGTAGAATATTACATCACCGTACTCATTCTTGATGACTTTACGCCACCAAGGCCACACGCGAATTTGACTCAACCGTGTGCACACTCTCATCCTAATGATCGATCATTTATACCCGGTAATTTAATTAGTGCCAATCATACTATCAAGTCACACCATGACAATCCATCATGCATATCAACATACCAATCATCACACACATCAATGTCTATAACACATAAATAATCAACACATGCTTTACAAGTTTATATCAAGCATATTTAGCAAAACTCATAAAACATACAAGAAGTCAAGCTACCAACTTAACCTCTACCTTGGATTGGCCTACCAAGCTCAATCCAACCCCTCAACCATACACTTGAACCAATTTAAACCAATTTGAAAGATTCCACTCACCAAACTTCCTTAAGCAAACCGAGAAAAGCCGAATCAAGTCTCCACAACTTCCGGAATCGTGCCTGAACCTTCTCTAATGTTTCCCATTGATTCTAACCAATCAAAAACAATGCATTACTACACAAAACGTCCACAATACACTGTCACTACTCAGATTTCAACCATAACCCACTTCTCAACAACTTCAAGCCAAAACTAACAACCAAAAATCAATTTTCGTACTCCCACTAAACCCAGCAGAAAACTGCCAATTTCAACACTCAAAACACCTTTAAAGACCTTCAAAACACCTCTCTAACATCAGCCCAACAACCTTACACAAAACCCCTCCAAAAACACAAGTTTTAACACCTTTAAAATACCCCCAAAAACCCATTTCGGGATTTTTGACAAAACCCCGCCATTTTAAGTTATAATACATCTAAGGACTAGATTAAAACATAAATAAACTTATCAAATCAAGAGCTAAACGAAAAACCCTTAAAGCTTCTTCCTTTTCCTTTAAAAACTTGAAACTTGAAAACTAAAAAGATGGTGCTTTTAAGAATCTAAAACCATGGAAATGTTCGGAATAGGGAGGAGAAGTCAAAAACGTGTTTACCTCGTTGAAATCACTTGAAATGATGAAGAGCCTTGATGGAATAGTAACTTGGGAGGTTTTGGGGGTTTTGTCGTGGAAAATGAAACAAGGAAGAAGATGAGCTTATTTTCTTTTTTGTTTCAAAAGGACTTTTACTCATCTTTTTTTTCTTACTTTTGAAAATTTACGAAATTGCCATTACTAAAATTCAAGTCTTTTGAAAATAAAACCAAATCCTATTTTAATTAAACCGAGTCTAGCGACTCGAACCTGACTCACACACTCAACTCTCGACCCCAAAACCCAGGTCTTACAACTCTCCCCCACTTAAAGAATTTCATCCTCGAAATTACCTAGCTGAAAGAGATAAGGAAACTGTCTTTCCATTTCATCCTTCCTCTCCCAAGTGGCCTCGTCCACCCCTCGACGTTGCCACCTCACTTTGACTAACTCGATTGATCTACCATGCAACACCTTGTTGTCTGAGGCTAAGATCTCAACTGGTTCCTCATCATATGTCAAATCCGGATTCAATTCAATTTCTTCAACAAGCATAACATGTGACGAATCTGACCTATACTTACGAAGCATCGAAACATGGAACACATCGTGAAACTTCTCTAGCTCGGATGGCAAACGTAACTGATAAGCAACCAGACCAACTCGTTTCACAATCTCATACGACCCAATGTACCTCGGACTCAACTTCCTTTTTCTGCCAAATCTCATAACCTTTTTCCACGGAGAGACTTTCAAAAACACTTTATCTTCCACGGAATACTCAACTTCTTTCCTCTTCAAGTCGGCATAGGACTTTTGTTTATCTAAAGATGCCTTCAAACGATCGCAAATCAATTTCACCTTATCGGTAGTCCCCTTAAGCAAATCCGGCATCGATAACAACTTCTGACCCGCTTCGGCCCAACAAATCGGAGTTCTACACTTTCTACCATACAAGACCTCATACGGAACCATCTAAATGCTTGACTGAAAGCTATTATTGTAAGCAAACTCAATTAGAGGCAAATGCTTCTCCCATGTACCCTGAAAATCAATGATGCAACAACGCAACATATCCTCTAAAATCTGTATAACCCTCTCTGACTAACCATCTGACTGAGGATGATACGACGTGCTAAAATTCAAACGGGTACCCAAAGCTGTATGCAGACACTCCCAAAATTGGGCTATGAACCTCGGATCTCTATCGGACACAATCGACTTCGGCACACCAGGCAACCTCACAATCTCACCGATGTACAAATCGGCTAATCTATCCAAGGAGTAAGTCGTATTAACAGCTAAGAAGTGAGCACACTTCATGAAACGGTCAACTATAACCCAAACCGAATTCTTCTTCGCAGGAGTCAATGGCAAACCTGAAACAAAATCCATGGTGATATTCTCCCATTTCCATTCTGAAATCCTCAATGGTTGCAACAAACCTGAGGGAACCTGATGTTCCACCTTCACTCTCTGACATACCATACACTTACTCACGTAATCGGCTACGTATTTCTTCAAACCAACCCAATAGTACTCATTCTTCAAGTCACAGTACATCTTCGTACTACCATGATGCATAGCAAACGGACTACTGTGCGCTTCAGTCAAGATCGTACGCCTCAAATCACTGTCATCTGGCACAACTATCCTATCTCTAAAACACAAGACCCCGTCGGCACTGAAACTGTAGTTTGAAGGTCTACCCTCGGCTACGTCTTGCACGTGAGGTGCCAAAGATCTATCTAAGAGTTGCTTCTCTCTAATCAACTGACCTAAAGTAGGTCTAACCTGAAGCTCGGCCACTAGGCCACCATCTCCGGACAAGCTCAATCTAGCAAACATGGCTCTCAAATCAACGGCTACCTTTCTACTCAAGGCATCTGCCACCACATCGGCCTTACCCGAATGGTACTCAATCGTAAGATCGTAGTCCTTCAACAACTCTAGCCACCTACGTTGTCTAAGGTTCAACTCTCGTTGCGTCATGATATACTTCAGACTCTTGTGATCAGTGTACACTATGCACTTCTCACCGTACAAATAATGTCTCCAAATCTTCAATGCAAACACAACTGCGGCTAACTCAATGTCGTGGGTCAGATAGTTACGCTCAGAAGTCTTCAAGTGTCTTGAGGCATAAGCCACCACTCTTCTGTCTTGCATGAGAACACAACCTAGCCCTACATACGAAGCATCACTGTAAACTATGTACTCTTTCCCTGACTTTGGCTGAATCAAAATTGGTGCATGGGTCATGGCTTCTTTCAATTTCTCAAAGGCTTGTTGTCTCGCATCTGGCCACTCAAACTGCACATTCTTCTGAGGTAACTTCGTCAAAGGAGCGGCTATCTTCGAGGAACCTTCCACAAACCTTCTATAGTATCCGGCTATGTCTAGAAAGCTATGAATCTCTGTTACTGACTTCGGTCGCTTCCACTCAACAATGGCTTCTATCTTCTTCGGATCGACTCTAATCCCATCGGCTGACACCACATGCCCTAGGAAGACTACTTCTAGGATCCAGAACTCACACTTACTCAATTTTGCATACAACCGGTTGTCTAACAAAGTTTGCAAAACTAACCTCAAATGTCGGACATGGTCTACCTTGGTATGCGAATACACCAAGATGTCATCTATGAAGACAACTACAAACTGGTCTAAGAACTGATGGAAGATTCTGTTCATCATACCCATGAGAGCAGCCGGTGCATTAGTCAACCCAAATGGCATGACTAAAAACTCATAGTGACCATATCTAGTCCTAAAAGCTATCTTCGGTACATCAACATCCTTTACCTTCAACTGGTAGTAACCGGATCTCAAGTCAATCTTCGAGAAGAATGATGCCCCTCTCAACTGGTCAAACAAATCATCAATACGTGGCAAGGGATACTTGTTCTTTACTGTCAACCGATTCAACTGTCTGTAATCTATACACATTCTCATACTTCCGTCTTTCTTCTTCACAAACAAAACCGGAGCACCCCAAGGCAAAGAACTCGGTCGGATAAAGCCTCTATCTGTCAAATCTTGCAACTGAGTCTTCAACTCTTTTAGTTCTTTCGGTGTCATACGATACGGAGCAATCAAAACAGGAGCTGAATCTGAATAAGTCTCTATAGCAAACTCTACCTCTCTATCAGGCGGTAAACCCCACAATTCTTCCGGAAACACACTCAGAAAGTCACACACTGTCCGAATATATTAAGGTCTAACTTCACTCATGTTCGAAATCATCACGTAGGCCAAGTACGCCTCACAACCCAACTCAACTAACCTCTTAGCCTCTAAAGCTGAAACAACATTCGATAAGAACTTTACGTTCTCACCTACAACCACAATCTCATAATCATTCACAACCTTCAAGAAAACCCTCTTAGTCTCAAAATCTATTCTAGCTCTATGTTCGGTAAGTCAGTCCATACCCAGAATTACATCAAAGCCATGGAACGGTAACTCCATCACATCCACCGGAAACACATGCCTCTGAACCATTAACAAACACCTTCGGTACATCTTCCTAACCACTATTGTATCCCCGAAGGAACTAGTAACACTAACTCCTACCTCTAATACCTTACAAGGTAAAATCAACAACTTTGCATGCTCACTCAAAATATAAGAATGCGTAGACCCGGAGTCAATCAAAGAAAGCAAACTCAGAAACCGTATCGAGAAGTTACCTGCAATCACATCAGTGTCGTTCTGACCCTCACGATGAGCGTAAACTCTAGCCTGACCTCCGCCCTCTGGCTGAACAGCAACTACATGCGATATGTTCCTCTGGCCATCATTTCTCGGCTGGAAGTTACCTCTACCGCGCCCACAGCATCTTTGAAAGTCATTAGCTCTAGCGGGAGCCTAAGCCTGAACCAGTGCCTGCCCCATCTGATGTGGACAGTCACGCCTAATGTGATCCCTAGCTCCACAGCTCCAACAAGAGTGAAAGTTTCCCCAACACTCACCAGTGTGATTCCTCCCACAACGAGCACACTCGGGCAAACGCCCACCAGCTCTTTAGCCCTGATGGCCCCTCCCTAGCGACCAAGACATCAAAATCTGTGTAGTCAGTAGCCAAGGTGTACCTCTTGATCTCTTCACTCAACCTATAGCGAAAACAGTCACAACGTTCCCTCTCAGTAAGAACAAGCTCAGATGCGTACTGACTCAACCTGACGAAACGGATCTTGTAACCCCCTCGTCCCGGTCTGGTCGGATGACCGATCCGAGTGGGCCACACGGGGAAAACCGAAAAGAAACCCGTTAAGGTTCCTCCTCGGTTAACAACCCAGAAAATTTTTTTTTAATTTACACTTCTCTAAATGCACACTTAATTCCTATGTGATCACAGCAACGGAAGACGAGCATTCGCAAAACAGTAACTCGAACAACCTAAGAAAAACAGCTCAATTTTATGTAATTTAACAGGTCGTTTCGAAACACCCTCAAGGTGTATCCAAACGCCTTGACCTGGTCAACCCAACTAAGCCTACACGAGGAAGCCGTTTCGGAACGGGGGTCAACCGTTTCGAAACACCCTCCCTGGTCAACTTCTCATGGTCAACGAGATTTGACCGTTTCGAAACATCAAAGGCCCGTTTCGGAACGCCTTTATCTCGCCAATTTCTCAAAATTCTAGTAGCAAAAATGTTCCGAAATGACCCCTATCCATTTCGAAACGGCAGGCCAAATGTAAAGGGACCGTATCGAAATAGGGTGGCCCGTTTCGAAACGCCCCCTGTCTGCAGACTCGTTTTGGCTGTTTTAAGCACAAGGGTGCCCCAAAACACCTCCACAACCTATAACAACACACTAGTAATGAAACTTAAGGCAACCCAACATACAAGCATGCTTTAACATCAACAAAACGAAACTAATCACCAAGGCATAACATCTCAAGCCACACATCCATACATGTCATTAAAGATCTTAAGCTTTAACATATCCAACACTTAGGCAATAATGAGCATACATAAAAACTCAAAAGGCCTTAAAAGGCACAAGGCAACATGAGAGGTTTGCATTTACCATCAAGGCAACCTAAACACCTAAAGCATGCCATCACACTCAAACATCCAACATAGTATCACATGCCTTACAATCCATAATCAAACTCAAAACATCCACATTCAAATGAGTCATATAAAGCTCATACAAAAAACTTTGCCACATTGCTAACTAATACGAAATTGATAACCGTACTTGAGCCACAGACTTGGAAAGCCCTTCTTGCCTTGCCTCGAGCTAACACCACGCTAATGATCTGCATTGTTGAACATTGAGAGCGTAAGCTATAAGCTTAGTGAGGGTGCTCTAAAACGAAAACATCAACAATGCAGGGTTCAAGCATGTAAATCCTAATCTCACATACATCAAGCATAGGCATAAAATCAAGTAGACCTAGCTAGTCTTTCAAGTGGCATAATATGGTTTCTCGATCCTACCAAGCTCAATCATCAATATCATCATCATATAACAATACCATATACCACAATCATATATCAACCTCACACATCACAATGTATAAACAAGTTAATTGGCCACTATTAATTACTTCGATTGTGCGGATTTAAACCTCAACAACACTTTACCTCGGTAGGATTACACTCATCACCGGACCTTGCATGTGCGGGATTCCACTCATCGCCACATGCCCTACGGATGGGATTCCACTCATCATCCCGTAAAAATATATAAAAAGCTTCCGGTGGAATGTTACATCACCGTACTCCTCCTTGATGACTTAACGCCATCAAGGCCACGTACGTTTTGACTCAATTTGTGTGCACACTATCCTAATGATCGATCATTTACAACCGGTAATTATTTTAGTGCCAATTATCATAACCACATTATATATATATCATCAACCACCATTCATGCTCAATCTCATAGATGCATATCAAGATAAACTTACACCAATCAACCACAATCACAATAGCATAGTTAAGCAAGCATAAATGCATTCATGGATATCAATGGTTAAACCAACAACTTGAATTAACTATAAGTGGCCTACCAAGCACACTTCACACACACCCACTACACATACTCGAACCAAACTTAAAACAAGTTGAAACCACTCACCGCCCTTCCTTAGCAAATCGAAACAATCCTCCTACAAACCCGGATTTGGTCCCAAAGCCTCTTCAACGCTTCCTCTTGCTTCTAGCCAAACAAAACACACTTATTACACCACAATTCAATGCTAAACTCAACCATCAACTTACTTCACAAACACAAGCCAAATTCCACAAATTCCCAAGCCACATAATCTCCAAAAAAACTCAATTTTCGTACTCCAACAACCCTTGGCTGAAACACCCATTTCCAAACACCCAAATGACCTCCAAAACATCCCAAATCTCCCTCCTAACATACCCTAACCATCAGCCCTTTGTTTTCAACCTAAAACCCACCAAAAATGGTGTTTTTGACAACTCTAAAATGGGTATAAGAGCTCACTTCGGATTTTTACCAAAATTCAACCAAATTAACATATGTTGTGTATTTTAACATGATTAAACAAAGCCCCAACTTAATTTATCAAAACAAAATAGAAAACCCCTTAAAAACCCAAACTTTGATATAAACCCTAATTTTCAAAACTCTATAACTTTGAAATCTAAGACTATAGATAGATAGAGGATAAAGAGGATATTAAGAAAACATAATTACCTTTGAAAAACACCTTGGATTGAAGAAGAAAATAAATGGAATAGTAACTTGAATGAAAGAGAGAGTTTGGAGAGGGGGAAATGGTTTCCAACGTAAAAAGGGAGAGGGGAAAGAGAGAAGACAACTTTTTCTATAAAGTTGTCCTGCTTTTGAAAGTTTTTGGTCTAATTACAACTTAGGTCCTTCCCCATTTTACAAAAGCTCAATTACACCACATTTTAGGTTGAATTGATTTAATTAAATTTTATTGACTCGAACTATAAACCCGGTTAACTCCTAGGCCAAAACACGGGTGTTACAACTCTCTCCCACTTAAGGAATTTCGTCCCCGAAATTACCTGACTGAAAGAGATACGGAAACTGCTTTTCCATATCCTCCTTCCTCTCCCAAGTGGCCTCATCCACACCTCTATGTTGCCACCGCACCTTCACTAACTCAATCGATCTACCCCCTCAATACCTTACTGTCAGAAGCTAAGATCTCCACTGGTTCTTCTTCATAAGTCAAATCCATATTCAATTCAATCTCTTCTACGGGCATAACATGTGATGGATCGGACCTATACTTACGAAGCATCGAAACATGGAACACATCATGTATCTTCTCAAGCTCGGACGAGAAACGCAACTAATAAGAAACGGGACCAACCCACTTCACAATCTCATACGGTCCTATATATCTCGGACTCAATTTCCCCTTTCGGCCAAATCTCATCACTTTCTTCCACGGAGACACTTTCAAGAACACCTTCTCACCCACTGAGAACTCAACCTCCTTCCTCTTCAAATCGGCATAGGACTTCTGCCTATCCGAAGCGGCTTCCAAACGGTCACAAATCAAGTTTACCTTGTCGGTTGTCCCCTTGAGCAAATCTGGCATAGGTAATAATTTATGTCCCACTTCGGCCCAACAAACTGGAGTTCTACACTTCCGGCCATACAAGGCCTCATACGAAGCCATCTGAATGCTCGACTGAAAGCTGTTATTGTATGCAAACTCTACTAGAGGCAAATGCTTCTCCCAAGTACCCTGAAAGTCAATGATACAACAACGCAGCATATCCTCTAAGATCTGAATAACCCTCTCTGACTGACCATCTGACTGAGGATGATAAGAAGTGCTGAAGTTCAAACGGGTACCCAAGGTTGTATGCAGACACTCCCAAAATCTAGAAGTAAACCGCGGATCTCTATCTGACACGATGGATTTCGGCACACCATGTAGTCTCACAATCTCACCAATGTACAAGTCGGCCAATCTATCTAAGGTGTATGTAGTGTTGACTGCCAAGAAGTAAGCACACTTCGTAAAACGATCTACTATCACCCAAACTGAGTTCTTCTTCGTAGGAGTCAAAGGCAAACCCGAAACAAAATCCATAGTGATGTTCTCCCACTTCCATTTCGGAATTCTCAACGGCTGTAACAAACCTGAGGGAACCTGATGTTCCACCTTCACTCTCTGACACACTAAGCACTTACTCACAAAGTCGGCTACATCTCTCTTCAAGCCAACCCAAAAGTACTCATTCTTCAAATCACGGTACATCTTCGTACTTCCAGGATGCATAGCAAACGGACTACTGTGGGCTTCAGTCAAGATCATACGTCTCAAGTCACTGTCTTCTAGCACAACTATTCTATCCTTGAAACACAAAACCCCATCAGTGCTGAAACTGTAGTCTGAAGATCTACCCTCGGCTATATCTTGCACGTGAGGTGCCAAAGATCTATCTAAGAGCTGTTTCTCTCGAATCAACTGACCTAGAGTAGGTCGAACCTGAAGCTCGGCTATCAAGCCACCATCTCCGGACAAACTCAATCTAGCAAACATAGCTCTCAAGTCCACGGCCATCTTCCTACTCAATGCATCGGCCACTACATTGGCCTTACCCAAATGGTACTCAATGGTAAGATCATAGTCTTTTAGCAGCTCTAACCACCTACGCTGTCTGAGATTCAAATCTCGCTGAGTCATAATGTATTTCAAACTCTTGTGGTCGGTGTACACTGTGCATCTCTCACCGTACAAATAGTGCCTCCAAATCTTCAGAGCAAACACAACTGCAGCTAACTCTATGTCATGGATCGGATAGTTGCGCTCATGGGTCTTCAACTATCTTGAGGCATAAGCCACTACTCTCCGGTCTTGCATAAGAACACATCCTAGCCCTACATAAGAAGCATCACTGTAGACTACATAGTCCTTCCCGGACTCGGGCTGAATCAAGATCGGTGCTTGGGTCAAAGCTTCTTTCAATTTCTCAAAGGCTCTCTGTCTTGCATCTGTCCACTCAAACTGAACACTCTTCTGTAGTAATTGTGTCAATGGAGCGGCTAACTTAGAGAAACCCTCTACAAACCTCCTATAGTATCCGGCTAAGCCTAGGAAGCTACGTACCTCTGTCACAAACTTTGGTTGCTTCCACTCAACAATGGCTTCAATCTTCTTCGGATCAATTATAATCCCATCGGCTGACACTACATGTCCTAAGAAGACTACCTCTTGGATCCAGAATTCACACTTGCTGAGCTTCGCATACAACTGATGATCTAGCAAAGTCTTCAAAACAAGTCTCAAGTGTCGGTCATAGTCTTCTTCAGTTCGCGAGTACACCAAGATGTCATCTATAAATACAACCACAAACTGATCTAGATACTGATGAAAGATCATATTCATCATGTCCATGAAAGCAGCCGGTGCATTAGTCAACCCAAATGGCATGACTAAAAACTCATAATGACCGTACCTAGTCCTAAAGGTCGTCTTCGGTACATCAACATCTCTTACCTTTAGCTGGTAATAACCTGATCTCAAATCAATATTCGAAAAGACCGATGCTCCTCTCAACTGATCAAACAAGTCATCAATTCTAGGCAACGGATATTTATTCTTCACTGTCAACTGATTCAACTGTCTGTAATCTATACACATTCTCATGCTTCCATCTTTCTTCTTCACAAACAAAATCGGTGCACCCTAAAATGAAGAACTAGGTCGAATAAAACCTCTATCTGTCAATTCTTGCAACTGAGTCTTCAACTCTTTCAATTCTTTCGGTGCCATACGATACGGAGCAATCGAAACAGGAGCTGAATCAAAATAAGTCTCAATGCTGAATTCTACCTCTTTGTCCGGTGGTAACCCTGGCAACTCTTCCGGAAACACACTAGGAAAGTCACATACTGTCCGGATGTCCTGAGGTCTAACCTCACTCATGTTAGGGTTCATCACATACGCTAGGTATGCTTCACACCCCAACTCAACTAATCTCTTAGCCTCTAACACTGAAACCACATTAGACAAGAACTTCACGTTCTCACCCACCACTACAATCTCATAGTCATCTGTGAGCCTCAAAGAAATTCGTTTAGTTTCAAAATCTATCCTAGCTCTATGCTCCGTGAGCCAATCCATACCTAGAATCACATCAAAACCATAGAAAGGAAGTTCCATCATATCCACTTGAAACACGTCCCTCTGAACCATCAACGGACACATTCGGTACATCTTCCTAACTACTACCGTGTCCCCAAAGGAACTAGTAACACTAACTCCTACATCTAACATTTCACAAGGCAAGTTCAAAGACTCTGCATGCTCACTCAATATGTAGGAATGTGTAGACCCAGAGTCAATCAAAGAAAGCAAACCCAAGGATTGTATCGAGAAGTTACCTGCGATCACATCGGTGTCATGCTGATCCCCCTGCTGAGCATAAACTCTGGCCTGACCTCCGCCCTCTGGCTGAACCGCAACTACATGTGCTATGTTCCTCTGACCATCGTTCCTCGGCTGGAAGTTACCTCTACCGCGCCCGCGACCTCTCTGAAAGTCATTGGCTCTAGCAGGAGCCTGAGCTGGTGCATGTCCCACCTGATGTGGACAGTCACGCCTAATGTGGTCTCTAGCCCCACAACTCTAACAAGAATGAAAATTTCCCCAACACTCACCGGAGTGGTTCCTCCCGCAAGTAGCACATGTGGGCAACTTCCCACCAGCTCTCTGACCCTGATGGCCTCTACCGTGGTTACCACCACCACGCCTATGATCATAATGATGTCTGTTGTCCCGATGCCTCTTGGCTTCACCTCTATCAAAGTTGCTGGACCTCTTACCCAAACTAGATCCACCTGACCGCCTGGTCAAACTCAAGCTGTGCTCTAAGTCCTTGGCCCTCACGACCAAGACATCAAAATTAGTGTAATCTGAAGCTAGAGTGTACGTCTTGATCTCATCACTCAGCCCATAACGAAAGCGGTTACAACACTCCACCTCAGTAGGTACAAGCTCAGGTGCATACTGACTCAATCTGACAAATCGGATCTCATAATCGGTCACGGACATACTCCCCTGAAGCAATGCCATAAACTCCCTCTTCCTCTCATCGAGGTATCGCAGACCCAAATACTTCTTCCGGAAAGCTGTCTCAAAGAACTCCCAAGTGATCTCGGCCTCATCCATACCCGTAGTAATGGTGACCCACCAAGTGCAGGCATCACCCTGAAGCAGAGACTCAACACATCCCAACTTGCGCTCACCAGTACATCCCATCTGAGCAAGAATACGGACAGTCTTCTTAAACCATAGCTTTGATCGCTCTGGAGTAGCACCTCTGAACTCTTCGGCCCCAAGGCCTCGAAGTCTCTCTAAAGGTAATCTGGTGCCCTCACCCTGATGGTGTGCTGCCTGACCCCCAGCTACTACAGCCTGAAATGCCCCGGTTATTGCCTGAACCAACGAAGCTAAATCAATTCCGGCTGGTCCTTGGCCTCCTTGTGGTCCCTCTCCTTCGACCCCGGCCTCACCTCCCGCTCCCGGTGGAGGAGGTGGTGGTGGTGGAGGTGGTGGAGGAGCTCCAACTCCAACCACAGCCTCTCCCACTTGAGCCTCAACCCTCACTACTGGCTCAGCTCTCGGAGCCTCTGCCCGTGATTCCGGTCGAACCATCCTAGGCCTCCCACGTGCTCTCATGGTACAGCTAGCAAGGAAATAACTACAACAACAAACAAATAGGGATTACGTTAGTCAAAGCAAGGGTCCAATGGTGCTCAAGTACTCCTTTTATCAAAAATATTTTTCAATTAAGTAATAGTAGCAATGGACACACACTCTACACCAGACCATAATTCATGCTTCAAACATCATGCGAACATTCAAATATCAAAAATTCATGGCAAGGCATGCATCGAACAACACAATCATTTAACACATTAAGCTTACCTCACTTACCTGCCCGAGGTCTCGGTAACCTCAGGCTCTGATACCAACAAATGTAACCCCCTCGTCCCGGTCTGGTCGGATGACCGATCCGAGTGGGCCACACGGGGAAAACCAAAGCGAAACCCGTTAAGGTTCCTCCTCGGTTAACAACCCAGAAAATTTCTTTTTAATATACTCTTCTCTAAATGCACACTTAATTCCTATGTGATCACAGAAACGGAAGACGAGCATTCGCAAAACAGTAACTCGAACAACCTAAGAAAAACAACTCATTTTTATGTAATTTAACAGGCCGTTTCGAAACACCCTCAAGGTGTATCGAAACGCCTTGACCTGGTCAACCCAACTAAGCCTACACGAGGAAGCCGTTTCGGAACGGGGGTCAACCGTTTCGAAACACCCTCCCTGGTCAACTTCTCATGGTCAACGAGATTTGACCGTTTCGAAACATCAAAGGCCCGTTTCGGAACGCCTTTATCTCGCCAATTTCTCAAAATTCCAGTAGCAAAAATGTTCCGAAATGACCCCTATCCATTTCGAAACGGCAGGCCAAATGTAAAGGGACCGTATCGAAATAGGGTGGCCCGTTTCGAAACGCCCCCTGTCTGCAGACTCGTTTTGGCTGTTTTAAGCACAAGGGTGCCCCAAAACACCTCCACAACCTATAACAACACACTAGTAATGAAACTTAAGGCAACCCAACATACAAGCATGCTTTAACATCAACAAAACGAAACTAATCACCAAGGCATAACATCTCAAGCCACACATCCATACATGTCATTAAAGATCTTAAGCTTTAACATATCCAACACTTAGGCAATAATGAGCATACATAAAAACTCAAAAGGCCTTAAAAGGCACAAGGCAACATGAGAGGTTTGCATTTACCATCAAGGCAACCTAAACACCTAAAGCATGCCATCACACTCAAACATCCAACATAGTATCACATGCCTTACAATCCATAATCAAACTCAAAACATCCACATTCAAATGAGTCATATAAAGCTCATACAAAAAACTTTGCCACATTGCTAACTAATACGAAATTGATAACCGTACTTGAGCCACAGACTTGGAAAGCCCTTCTTGCCTTGCCTCGAGCTAACACCACGCTAATGATCTGCATTGTTGAACATTGAGAGCGTAAGCTATAAGCTTAGAGAGGGTGCTCTAAAACGAAAACATCAACAATGCAGGGTTCAAGCATGTAAATCCTAATCTCACATACATCAAGCATAGGCATAAAATCAAGTAGACCTAGCTAGTCTTTCAAGTGGCATAATATGGTTTCTCGATCCTACCAAGCTCAATCATCAATATCATCATCATATAACAATACCATATACCACAATCATATATCAACCTCACACATCACAATGTATGAACAAGTTAATTGGCCACTATTAATTACTCTGATTGTGCGAATTTAAACCTCAACAACACTTTACCTCGGTGGGATTACACTCATCACCGGACCTTACATGTGCGGGATTCCACTCAACTCCACATGCCCTACGGATGGGATTCCACTCATCATCCCGTAGAAATATATAAAAAGCTTCCGGTGGAATGTTACATCATCGTACTCCTCCTTGATGACTTAACGCCATCAAGGGCATGTACGTTTTGACTCAATTTATGTGCACACTATCCTAATGATCGATCATTTACAACCGGTAATTATTTTAGTGCCAATTATCATAACCACATTATATATATATCATCAACCACCATTCATGCTCAATCTCATAGATGCATATCAAGATAAACTTACACCAATCAACCACAATCACAGTAGCATAGTTAAGCAAGCATAAATGCATTCATGGATATCAATGGTTAAACCAACAACTTGAATCAACTATAAGTGTCCTACCAAGCACACTTCACACACACCCACTACACATACTCGAACCAAACTTAAAACAAGTTGAAACCACTCACCGCCCTTCCTTAGCAAATCTAAACAATCCTTCTACGAACCCGGATTCGGTCCCAAAGCCTCTTCAACACTTCCTCTTGCTTCTAGCCAAACAAAACACACTTATTACACCACAATTCAATGCTAAACTCAACCATCAACTTACTTCACAAACACAAGCCAAATTCCACAAATTCCCAAGCCACATAATCTCCCAAAAACTCAATTTTCGTACTCCAACAACCCTTGGCTGAAACACCCATTTCCAAACACCCAAATGACCTCCAAAACATCTCAAATCTCCCTCCTAACATACCCTAACCATCAGCCCTTTGTTTTCAACCTAAAACCCACCAAAAATGGTGTTTTTGACAACTCTAAAATGGGTATAAGAGCTCACTTCGGATTTTTACCAAAATTCAACCAAATTAACATATGTTGTGTATTTTAACATGATTAAACAAAGCCCCAACTTAATTTATCAAAACAAAATAGAAAACCCCTTAAAAAACCCAAACTTTGATATAAACCCTAATTTTCAAAACTCTATAACTTTGAAATCTAAGGCTATAGATAGATAGAGGATAAATAGGAGATTAAGAAAATATAATTACCTTTGAAAAACACCTTGGATTGAAGAAGAAAATGAATGGAATAGTAACTTGAATGAAGGAGAGAGTTTGGAGAGGGGGAAATGGTTTCCAACGTAAAAAGGGAGAGGGGAAAGAGAGAAGACAACTTTTTCTATAAAGTTGTCTTGCTTTTGAAAGTTTTTGGTCTAATTACAACTTAGGTCCTTCCTCTTTTTACAAAAGCTCAATTACACCACATTTTAGGTTGAATTGATTTAATTAAATTTTATTGACTCGAACTATAAACCCGGTTAACTCCTAGGCCCAAAACACGGGTGTTACAGATCTCATACTCGGTCACGGTCAAGTTCCTCTGAAGCAAAGCCATAAACTCCCTCTTATTCTCATCGAGATAACAGGGACCCAGATACTTCTTACGGAAAGCTGACTCAAAGAACTCCCAAGTGATCTCGGCCTCTGACATACCCGTAGTAACGGTGACCCACCAAGTGTAGGCATCACCCTGAAGCAGAGATACAACACACCCTAGCTTGCGCGCTCCAGTACAACCCATCTGAGACAAAATGCGAACGGTCTTCTCAAACCAAGTCTCGGATCTCTCGGGTGCCAACTCTCTGAACTCTTCGCCTCCCAAACTGTGAAGCCTCTCTAGTGGCAAACCAGTGCCCTCACCCTGAGGTTGTGCCACTGTCTGTCCCCCAGCCACTGCTGCCTGAAAAGCCCCAGGTATCGCCTGAACTAGAGGAGCTAAATCTATCTCGGCCGGTCCTTGGCCAACTTAAGGTTCTACACCCTCGGCTCTCGCCTCACCTCCCTCTTGACGAAGAGGAGAAGGAGGAGGCGGAGGAGCATGCGCCTCAACAACTGGCTCAACTCCCGGAGTTGCTGTCCGTGGTTCCGGTTGAACCATCTTAGGCCACTCTCTAGGTCTCATTTCACAACTAGCATGATAACAACTACAACAAACAAACAGATAAGGATTAAGTTAGCAAAGGCAAGGGTCCAATCGTGCTCAAGTATATTCCTTTACAAAACCTTTTCAAATAAGTAATAGTAGCAATGGGAACTCGACACTACGCCTCAACACCACATTCACACTAACACATGCTTTCAAACACTATACGAACAAACAAACAACAAGCATACGTGGAAAAACATTCATCGAGACATAGCAACAACATAACACTTCAAACTTACCTCACTTGCCTACCCGAGGTCTCAGTAACCTCAGGCTTTGATACCAACAAATGTAACCCCCTCGTCCCGGTCTAGACGACTGACCAATTCGAGTGGGTCACACGGGGAAAACCGAAGTGAAACCCGTTAAGGCTCCCCTTCGGTTAGCAACCCTAGAAAATTTCTTTTAACATTATCTTGTCTAAAGGCTTTAATACTTCCTATGTGAAACACAACAGCGGAAACACAACGAATTAATACAAACATACAAGCAAGCAATTTAAAACAGCCCATTTTAGTTTGTACAACAGGTTGTATCGATACACTAGAAGTGCGTATCGATACGCCTTGACTAGGTCAACTGCCTAAAGTCAACCTAAGGAGACCGTATTGGTACACTGGTTGACCATACCGATACGTCCTCCACGGTCAACTTTTCACGGTCAAACGATAAAAATTATACCGATACACCCAAGACCCGTACCGATACGCCAAAATCTCGTCAATATCTCAGATTTCCAGAGAGCTTTTGGCGTATCGATACACCCCCGTGTACCGGTACGCTAAGCTTAAACTGAGGCCCAAAGTGTACGACCGTATCGATACGGCCCTTGGGCGTATCGATATGCCCTGCACTACAAGCCTTAATTTAGCTACAAAACGCACTAAGACTCGACGCTAAATGCAATTTACGACTCACCTAGCCACGAACAAACATTCATACAACATTTAGCAACCAAGAATCAGCATACGAAACAATTTAAACGAACAATGGAGCATCAACATCAAGGCATCCATACTTAAGAGAAACTTGCATTCTAAACATACATAAAGGGTCTAATTAGCCAAAAGGTACATACATTCACTAGCAAGGTTTACATACTCTCAAAACAACACATAGCATTCATGGAACAAGGGTCATAAGCCTTCAAAACACAAGCATTAGGCAATAACATAACATGGTTTACAAATCCATATCAAGGCATAAACAACAAACTAACATATATGAGTCTAACAACGCTCATACAAATCACATAGCAGTCTCATTGCTAAACTACCACATTCTTTACTAAACCATACTTGAGCAACTACAAAAGCCTGGAATGCCCCTTTCCTTGCTTCTTGCTAACTTCAAGCTAATGATCTACATTGGCGAAAACGAGAGCGTAAGTTAGAAGCTTAGTGAGGGTGCTCTAAAACAAAATAACGACAATGCAAGGCTCAAGCATACCATCCTTAAGATAACACACATGCATACAAAAGCATCAACATAGCATCAAGCTAACCTCACATGAATGCACTAACATGGCATCTTACCTCATGTTATGCCCAACAAGATATAGCATTTAATCTTAACAACAAACCACATGAACAAGTATATTGGCAACTATTAGTTTACTCGGATATGTGGATAACTTCCGTCAGGGCTTTCACCTCCAACGTACTTGTAGAACTAATGTTTTGATATAATATTTGAAAAATGTTTTGGACTAAATTGAAAAGAATTTAAAATATGTTCTTAGTCAAAAATAACTTGAAAATATGTTTAAGGGTTTTTAAAGGCTTTGGAATGATGTTAAAGTACATTTAAAGTAGTCAAAACCAGCCTTTTCATGTACCCGTACCGATACGGTCTTGGACCGTACCAATACGCCTTAGGGTTTCAACTACCTGATTTTTCCAGTAGCCAAAACTCGTACCGATACGTTTAGCCGTATCGATACGGTGTGATTTGAAATAGCCTAACGGCTAGTCGCGTACCGATACGGGTGTATCGCGTACCGATACGCCTAACTACCCCAACGGTCTTTTAATTGTAGATCTGTACCGATACGCTAGGTAAGCGTATCGATACGCATCAGCTGAAGAAGCCTAACGGCTAATTCCTCATTCAGACCATATCGATACGGTTTGACGAGTATCGATATGCCAAGCTAAAGAACTGCATTTATGGTGGGAAATAAAGGCTCGAACGGCTCCAATTCAATCCCAACGGCTAGTAACGGCTACAAACTCATCAAGGAGTATAAAAGGGACCTCCAAGCATCTTGTAATGGTTAATGCTTCAATTGTTACAACATTATGATGTCAAAATTTGTCTAGAGCTTAAATTGTTTATTTCTTGCTTAGACAACACTTGTGAGCTAAACATTGTTATATTTGCTCAAGTGTTTAGGTTTTGGGTGAGAGCATATTATTGCAAACACATACCTATTAGAGGGATTTCTAGTTTGCTAAGTCTTTCTCTTGTAAGATAGTGTTTGATCAAGCTTTGGGTAGAAATCTTGATCGTTGTAACGGTTTCCTCCTAAGCCAAGAAAAGGGGACGAAATTCTTAGTGAATTTGTTTGGAAATCCTTAGTGGGAAGTTAAGGTAGTGGATGTAGACCTTGGTTAAAAGGTTGAACCACTATAAATCCTTGTGTCAAATTGCCAATTTTTCACCTCCCACTAAAACACCCAATTATCCAACTTCTCCACTCTTGGCGAGCAAGAACGGTTGAACGAATCGAGCCCCTTACATCTCAACAATTGGTATCAAAGATTGGCTCAATCGAAGAGGATTCACATTCTATTGAGAAGATCCGGTAATCTTGATCAACATTTTACTCAACCGGCTCAATGGCACAATCAATCGACAAACCGCCCTTCTTCGACGGAAATCACTATGCCCATTGGAAGACAAAGATGAAATTCTTCTTGAAGTCAAGAGACTACCAGCTATGGGACATAGTTGAAGATGGTCTATTCATGCCTCAAGGAAGCAAAGCGGAATGGAGTGCCGACGATCGCAAGAAGATGGAGCTTAATTGCAAAGCCTTGCACATGCTCTTTTGTGCTTTTGGGCCAACCATCTATGAGAAGATGTCTTCTTGTGAGAGTGCCAATGAGGTATGGGACAAGCTTGAAGTCACATACGAAGGAACCGATGAAGTTAAGGAGACCAAGATTGAGCTCCTCACCTTAGAGTATGAGAACTTCAAGATGGATCCGGAAGAAAACATCGAGAAGATGTTTGATAGGTTCTCCACTATCACAAATGGACTCAAAGGTTAGGGAGAAGCCATCCCGGAAGAAAAGTTTGTCCGAAAGCTCATCTACTCCCTTCCCGAGTCATGGGACTCAAAGAGGACCACCATCATCGATGCCAAGAATCTCAAAACCTTGAAGCTTGATGAACTAATGGGATCACTTCTCACTCACCAAATAATGAAGAAAAACAAAGAAGAGGAGAAGAAGAAGGAAGAGATTAGAGCGATGGGGAAGAAGAAGATCATGGAGCTAGGCATCAACGCAAGTGTCGTTGCTCTCAAATCCTCCACATGCCATCATGTAGATTCAAGTGAGGAGGAAAGTGAAGATGAAGAGATGGCCTATCTCTTCAACAAATTTGCCCGGTTCATGAAGAGCAAAATGGAAAAATCCGTGCATGAATCGAGGAAGAAGATGAAGGACTCCCACAAATCCAAAAAGAAGGGATCATCTTCAAAATAAGCATATGTGGCCACATGGAGTGATGAAGACTCCACCGATGATGAAGTAGCCCAGCTATGCTTGATGGCCCTCAATGAGGGGGAGGTAACTTCTAACTCATCTATTTCAAATTCATATACATTTGATGAGTTGCAAGATGCCTATGATGATTTGCTTTTGGAATTCAATGCATCATTTTCCAAGAACAAAAAGTTGATTTCAAAAATAAAAAATGAAAATGATTTGCTTTCCAAAACAAATCTTGAACTTGAAGCAAAATTGAAAGATTTTGAACAAAAATGTTTTGATTTACAAAATTTGCTTCTTAAAGTTCAAAAAGAAAAAGATTTGATTTCCAATGAACTTGAAAAGAAAAATAGTTTTGGAAAATCAAATTTTTATGTAAGACAATCTAGTGCCCCTAGATTTGTGAATGGAAAATGTTTTAGAAGTGTTTGGGTCCCAAAAGGACTAACCACTTCAACTAAAAAGGGTGAAATTGAAAAATGGATTCTTAAGGGGACTAAATTTTGTGCTACTAATGTCTATGGATCCAAAGCAATTTGGATACCAAAAATTGCTTGATTGTCTTATGCTAGGTGTGATGGAGAGTGATCAACAAGTCAAAAATTGAGGGGGAGCTCCATGCACACAAAGGAAGAACACTTGAAGAATGAGGGCTTCGCATCCTCCCTTGAGTTCAAGTGTGGTAAAATCTAGTTGCTTTTGTTTTCATTTGATTTATTTTCATTTATGTCAAGTAGATAATCATATATGTTGAACTAACATTCTTATGATGCTTTGAGTAAGGGGGAGCCAATTTTTAAACCAAATTTTTTTTGTCAATTTTTTTTGCCTCCTATGTTATTTTGAGCTCAATGTCATTTTAAATTCTTTTTGATATAACAAAAAGGGGGAGAAATAATGGTTTGAAAAATTGAATTTTCAAATGAATAAGGGGGGACTTTATTTGATTTCATATCTTTAATCTCTTATTCACAATTTTAAAGTTAAAGGGGGATAATCCCAAACAATTTTTCAAGTTGGTTTTATTATATCAAAAAGGGGGAGATTGTAGAACTAATGTTTTGATATAATATTTAAAAAATGTTTTGGACTAAATTGAAAAGAATTTAAAATATGTTCTTAGTCAAAAATAACTTGAAAATATGTTTAAGGGTTTTTAAAGGCTTTGGAATGATTTTAAAGTACATTTAAAGTAGTCAAAACCAGCCTTTTCATGTACCCGTACCGATACGGTCTTGGACCGTACCGATACGCCTTAGGTTTTCAACTACCTAATTTTTCCAGTAGCCAAAACCCGTACCGATACGCTTAGTCGTATCGATACGGTGTGATTTGAAATAGCCTAACGGCTAGTCACGTATCGATACGGGTGTATCGCGTACCGATACGCCTAACTACCCCAACGGTCTTTTAATTGCATGACCGTACCGATACGCTAGGTAAGCGTATCGATACGCATCAGCTGAAGAAGCCTAACGGCTAATTCCTCATTGAGACCGTATCGATACGGTTTGACGAGTATCGATACGCCAAACTGCAAAACTGCATTTATGGTGGGAAATAAAGGCTCCAAGGGCTAGTAACGGCTACAAACTCATCAAGGAGTATAAAAGGGACCTTCAAGCATCTTGTAATGGTTAATGCTTCAATTGTTACAACATTATGATGTCAAAATTTGTCTAGAGCTTAAATTGTTTATTTCTTGCTTAGACAACACTTGTGAGCTAAACATTGTTATATTTGCTCAAGTGTTTAGGTTTTGGGTGAGAGCATATTATTGCAAACACATACCTATTAGAGGGATTTCTAGTTTGCTAAGTCTTTCTCTTGTAAGAGAGCGTTTGATCAAGCTTTGGGTAGAAAGCTTGATCGTTGTAACGGTTTCCTCCTAAGCCAAGAAAAGGGGACGAAATTCTTAGTGAATTTGTTTGGAAATCCTTAGTGGGAAGCTAAGGTAGTGGATGTAGACCTTGGTTAGAAGGTTGAACCACTATAATTTCTTGTGTCAAATTGCCAATTTTTCACCTCCCACTAAAACACCAGTTATCCAACTTCTCCACTCTTGGTGAGCAAGAACGGTTGAACGAATCGAGCCCCTCACATCTCAACAATACTCAACAACAACGTTACCTTTGGTGGGATTACACTCATCACTGAACCTTGCATGGATGGGATTACACTCATCATCACATGCCCTACGGATGGGATTCCACTCATCATCACATAATAATATAAAATTTCTGGTGGAATATTTCATCATCGTACTCCTTCTTGATGACTTTACACCACCAAGGCCACGCGCGAATTTGACTCAACCGTGTGCATACTCTCATCCTAATGATTGATCATTTATACCCGGTAATTTAACTAGTGCCAATCATACTATCAAGTCACACCATGACAATCCATCATGCATATCAACATACCAATCATCACACACATCAGTGTATATAACACATACATAATCAACAGATGCTTATAATGTTTATATCAAGCATATTTAGCAAAACTCATAAAACATACAAGAAGTCAAGCTACCAACTTAACCTCTACCTTGGATTGGCCTACCAAGCTCAATCCAACTCCTCAACCATACACTTGAACCAATTTAAACCAATTTGAAAGATTCCACTCACCACACTTCTTTAAGCAAACCGAGAAAAGCCGAATCAAGTCTCCACAACTTCCGGAATCGTGCCCGAACCTTCTCCAACGTTTCCCCTTGATTCCAACCAATCAAAAACAATGCATTACTACACAAAACATCCACAATACACTGTCACTACTCAGATTTCAACTATAACCCACTTCTCAACAACTTCAAGCAAAAACTAACAACCACAAATTCCATTTTCATACTCCCATTAAACCCAGCAGAAAACTACCAATTTCAACACCCAAAACACATTTAAAGACCTTCAAAACACCTCTCTAACATCAGCCCAACAACCTTACACAAAACCCCTCCAAAAACACAAGTTTTGACACCTTTAAAATACCCCCAAAAACTCATTTCGGGATTTTTGACAAAACCCCGCCATTTTAAGTTATAATACATCTAAGGACTAGATTAAAACATAAATAAACTTATCAAATCAAGAGCTAAACGAAAACCCTTAAAGCTTCTTCCTTTTCCTTTAAAAACTTGAAATTTGAAAACTAAAAAGATGGTGCTTTTAAGAATCTAAAACCATGGAAATGTTCGGATACGAAGGAGAAGTCAAAAACGTGTTTACCTCGTTGAAATCACTTTAAATGATGAAGAGCTTTGATGGAATAGTAACTTCGGAGGTTTGGGGGGTTTTTGTCGTGGAAAATGAAACAAGGAAGAAGATGAGCTTATTTTCTTTTTTGTTTCAAAATGCCTTTTACTCATCTTTTTTTTCTTTACTTTTGAAAATTTACGAAATTGCCATTACTAAAATTCAAGTCTTTTTAAAATAAAACCAAATCATGTTTTAATTAAACCGAGTCTAACGACTCGAACCTGACTCACACACTAAACTCTCGACCCCAAAACCCGGGTGTTACAATCAGCTTATCACTTGCACTTATCAACTTCCAAGCACAAGGAGTTTAAAGGTTGTTTTTCTTTTATATTTTTAATTAAATTAGGGTTTCCTTGTTTTAGTAGAAGTTAAATTACCTTGGTTATCCTTCATCTATAAAAGGATGAAGCCTTCACCATTAAAATTCAGATTATTTAGATTTTCTTTAATTAAGAAAATATTTAGTGAGTTTGGTTTTGCAAGTGCTGACTACTTGTGCCTTAGAAGTCTTCTTCAACATAAGTTCGACGAGTTCTTGTGAGGGAGATCATCTTCACACTCCTACTTGCCTAGGTAATCGCGTCTAGGAGGGTGTGTTAGAGCCGCTTGAGATTGCTTGCTTAGGTAATTGCGTCTAAGAGGGTGCCGAGGACAAAACCATCAAGCCATCTCCATCTTCAATCTTCACGCCATCTCCCATAATTCCATAAACAAAGCTGAAAATTTCAGATTTGTTTTACTTATCCTTCTCTTCATCTTTTTTAATCTTTTTCGTTATATTCTTATTATTCATCTTTTAATCTTCCTCATTGTCTTCTTTTCTTTAAATTTCCAGCCTTGAATCTAAAATTTTCAAGAAAATCCCTTTCTCTTTTCTATTGAATTTTCAGATCTGCCCATAGCTTTCTTGATTGAGTCTAGAGCTCTTAGTTCTTGCAACAAATTGATTAAAGGCTTCCCAATACAAGATTGCGCTACTCTATCATTTCACCTCACAGCTTTCAATTTAGATTATTTTCTTGATAAAAGATCTAATGCTCGAAATGCTTGGATGGGAAATGACAAAATGCCCTTGAGGTAAAAGAATGACTAAAATTACCCTGACATGGAAAGCGATCTGGAAATTTACACTAGATTTGGTAAAACGACATGATTTGTCTGAAAAACCTCGAACATTTTGGAAAGTTATGGTAACAAGATTTAAACATTCGAGATTGTTAAGTTCTTGGTTTCCTTGAATTTTGAATAAATCTCCGAAGATAGATTTACAGAAAGCTATTCGTACGTCTGAATTAATCAAGTGGCTCAAAACATTGAATTAATGGAAATGACTAGAAGGATTGGAAATATTGTTAAGGCTAAATTAATCTAAATTGTTGTAATAACCAAAAAGACTGAAGTATCTTCAGTCACCGAAATATCTATGTTAACTAGAATGATGGCTAAACCCTCAAGTTCTGGAATGAATAGATAAACCCTCAGGTTATGGAATGAATGAATTGTTTGGAAATATCGGAAGTACTTGAATGACTAAAACACCCTCGAGTACTTAAATGATTGAAATACTATAAATAGTTCAATTGAAAAAAAATGATGGATATATCTTGAGCTCCAAAATGACCAAAATACCCTCTAGATTGGAATAAGTAAATTGCCTTTGATAAAATTCTAGAAATGCTAATAAAGCTTAAAATGACTGAAATGCCCCTAAGGTTTATGAAACATGGCTCAGATACGTTAATCACTCATGATATTAATATAAGGTTGAAAGATTTTTTGCACAGAATATCAATTCGACTACTTAGTGGTAAGTCTTGTGGTGAAACAATGAAGGCGAGCTTTCAGATATACGATATAGACGGTATTTGGAAATGATACACGTGAAGTGCACATACACCTGAATGTTTGATCAGTATTTCAAGGTTGGAATATGTTAGTTCGAATGGATTGGGAGGCTCGATAAACTGTTGGAAATCCTAAATTTTGCAAATCATCATTTTGTCATTATTGGGCTAAATTACAAAAATACCCTTGATAGTAAAATGACCAAAATGCCCTCGTTAGCCAGAATGATCGAAACATCCTTAATATATTTGATATCCTGAATGATCTCAATATAGTATATCTCGAATGCATGGTTGGTGACGTCGGCTACCAAGTACCCTTTAATCGGGACCTCATTATTGAAATCAGTTCAAAACTATCAAAAGCTCAGTGGTTTCTTTTTTTCTTGTAATATCAAGTATCTCATAGAAATAAATTGTTTCATTTAGTGTGTTTCAAGTGCACATGAAGATTCTACCGTTCTGAACCCAAGACTATCTCTTGATCTGAAATATGGCTTTTATCTGACAAAAATATTTCTCTGAATCTGAACCGAAAATCGTGCTCTCTAGTTACTGTTTCACTAAAAACTCAAGACTGGTGTTAATACTTTGTTCTTTATTATTTTACATTGTTATTGTTCTTTATTTTTTTGGTTTTATCAAGTAATTAAATAGAGGTTATGAGTAGAAAATATAAAAAATGAATTACTTCTCGAATTATTGTATACTTGTCGTATGTTGCTTATTATTTTAGTATATCAGCACTGCAATTATTGTTTTGATGTAACGTTTATATTGTAATAAATAAATTGTTTATCGTGAATGAATCTACAATGACAAGTATTAATAAATAAATTGTTTATCGGAAGTTATAATCGACATTGGAGAAAACTCATGAATAGACATCCTTTGGAAGTATGAGTTAAGACAGCAAGGTGATGTGAATGGAGTTGAACATGGACGGAAATTCTCAATTGTTCTGTTCATTATACGAAGCACCTTCAAAAATACGACGATGGGTCTTTTCATCAAGAGTGAAAAGGTCTCTAGTAGTATTATATTTATAGCTACGACTCAAATTAATCTTTATTCACTCCCGTATTAAACTTAAAACGATGAATGGAAATTCAAAAGTGTCAAAAGAGTACAATGAGAAATGGAAATTAAATTTAGTGAAAAACGAAAATTCATTCAAATTTCAGTGACTGCTGATGTAGTTTATATTGTCAATTATTTTTGATAAATTTACATCCAGGGGTTAAAAAAGAGTAAATTGGACAGTTTGGGATCCACACGTCATTGGTGGCAATCGGATTATTCGGTTCGGGTCGTTTCAGTTCGGGTCATTTTGAGTCTATCTAGAATCGGTTTAGATTCGGGTCGGTTCGGTTCGGGTTCGGGTCTAATTCGGGTCTGTGGTGAGTCGGATTCGGTTCGGGTATTGGATTGGGTCAAAATCGGGTCGGTTGTTTTCGGGTCGGGTCAATATCAGATCGGTCGCTTTCGGTTCGGATCAAAATCGGGTCGTTCTGGTTGCTTTCGGTACGGGTCGTTCGGGTTGCTTTCGGTTCGGGTCAAAATAGGGTCGTTCTGGTTGCTTTCGGTTCGGGTCAAAATCGTGTCGTTCAGGTCGGGTCAATTTGGTTTGAGTTGGGTTTAAGGTTTGAGGTTTAGTTTAGAGTTATTGGTGTATGAGATTAATTATGATTCAACCTGTTAATCTATGCATTTAAATTTAATTAAATATTTAAATTAAAGCTTCATATATCCATATCAAAATTTTGTGTATAATTATATTAAATTAAAGTTTATAATAATAATAATAATAATAATAATAATAATAATAATAATGATGATGTCTAAAATGAATTAATTTATTAAACTTAGGATCTAATTGAGCTAACTAAAATTTAGAAGCATAAATCATGGACATAATTAAAATAATTCTAAAACTAAATGTGAAATTTTAATTAAATTAATCTAAATTAAAACTCAATTAAATTAATAAAAAGATAAAGACAATTGGTAAAAATAGAGAGGGAAAATACAAAATTTTGGAGGGAAACACGTCATCAATTTTTTAAGCTAGATTGAAAAAAAAAGACAATTGATAAAAATAGAGAGGGAAAATACAAAATTTTAGAGGGAAATAAGCACCAATTTTTTAAGCTAGAGATTAATTACTTTCCAGGCCATGTTGCATTTAAAATGTTACATTTTAGTACTAATATTCAACTTTAAGTTTTAGTTTAATTTAATTTATTCACAAGTATCCCACAGTTTAGACTTCAGATATAAAAATCCCCTCCTTGTAGTGATATTTAGTCTCTAAAAATTTACTTTTAGTCGAAATTAATTAATCTTTGTAATTTAGTCTATTAATTTAATATAATAATATTTTTGTTCATTTTAATTTCTAAGATTTAATTTTTAGCAAAAATGATATAAAATGTTATTATACCACAACTTTGACAAGAGCAATGGTCTGTTCCATGATATAGTACAAAAAGATAATAAAACATACTTCATTTTATTATTTATTATATTGTTAAAAATAAATAATATTAAAAATAAATTATTCATTTATTTTTACCTTAATTTTCGGGTTAAAATCGGGTCGATATTCGGTTCGGGTCAAATCGATTCAGGTCCATTTCAGTTCAACAAAAAAATTTAGGTCGGTTTCAGTTCGGTTCGGTTTATTTTGAGTTTCGGGTCTCAATTCAAGTAAATCGATTCAGATTTCAGGTCTCCGGTTAAGTTTGCGTCTAGTTGGTGACAGTGATCAATGGTGGTGACAATGACGAAATGTTATAAAGCATAAGGGAAGATGTTTTTCTAATTTGGTGACCAAATTTGAATATTTATGAAAAAGTGAGCATTTCTGAAATTTATCCTAGTTTAAAGGAGAAAAGAAGTGTGTTCTGAATAGGAGAAATTTGGGGTGTTTTCTCAAGACTCGTTAAGGCAGCAAACGCCGCAGCGTTCCGCCTGGGTTATCTCCATTTGTCCCTGCAGTTTCGAGGTAAGCCCCTTCACATCTCCTTTTGGAATGAACTCATCAGCACTTGTCACAAGGCAA
Organism: Hibiscus tridactylites; assembly: GCA_958450335.1. Classification (NCBI taxonomy): domain Eukaryota; kingdom Viridiplantae; phylum Streptophyta; class Magnoliopsida; order Malvales; family Malvaceae; genus Hibiscus; species Hibiscus tridactylites. The sequence continues at coordinate 61,295,326 of OY288271.1, forward strand.
AAGCTCTTAAAAATCATAAAAAATCCATGGTGCCCGAAAGACACAACCCTCCAATTCCCACATGCTCTGATTCAAAACCCTTTCAGTTTTTTAGGGGATTCTCGATATTCTTCTGAATCCACCAAGTTCCCCGAGTACCAGATGCCCTCGGTCACTTGGGGTGTTGTTCAGGGCAGGAAAGAAAAGCTTGTTAACCGTGTCAAAATCTGTGATTATCTCAAGGCTTTAGGAATAATCCCTGATGAATTAGAGAATCTAGAATTGCCGTCTACCGTCCAAGTTATGTCTGAGCGTGTCCAGTTTCTACAGAAACTTGGATTAACCATTGATGATATCAA